>WSYH01007151.1:0-34400 GCA_036426205.1 Ascaphus truei | reverse complement strand
CGCAATGTGATTTCACTGATGTTATATGTTCACTAATTATTGTGTGTTTCCATTTTACAGTGCTTCCTGGAGAAAGGTACTTCAAATTTAGGTCCCAGCCGGGGACGGTGGGATTCACCAGGGGGAGAATGTAACCATGCTATAAAATGGCTGCAGTCATCTCTCCTGCTGACAGTAAGGCCTGGTAAGGGGGGGGGGGGGGGGGGGGGGGGGGGGGGGGGGTAGCTGGGTCACCGGAGGACGCGCTTACGATGCCTCCCTCCGGGTGAAGCAAGACACTGCAGCTGAAACACCCCAGCTGGAAGGTAAAACGAAAAGGCAAAATGACATGATGAAGGTTCTGAACACCAAAAGGGATCCCTTTCATATGATTATTTCTTTGCTTGAGCATTTCCAAATTTCATGGGGTGAGAACTCAGTTATGGGCCGCTGCTGATCCCTTTGCTCCTGCCGCCGACCGCGGAGCCCCCGCTTTGCTCCACGTGGGTAAGGGTACGTCTGCGTCTCCTGCTTCTGCTCGTGGTGAAGCCCGCAAGACCTCCGCCGCTCCCCCTGCGCCCAGCTTGCCGAGGAATCCCTCGCCGTCTTCCAGGCGTCTCAAGGTATGTGCTACCCCATTCCGCAGCACCATTACTGCACATGGGAATAGCCACCGGTATCTAATCTGCTGGTCCCTCAGAATTCTTGTAATGGGGGCTAGGGATTTTCTTTTGGCCAGCGTGGCAGGGGACAGATCTTGGAACACCTGGAATCTCACTTGATCAAACTCCATATGTTTAGTGTCCCGTGATATCTTGCATACCTCTTCTTTTGTACGGTAATGGTGGAACCTGATAACAATGTCTCTTGGGGGGTCCCCTGCCTGAGGTCTTCCTCTCAGGGCGCGATGACATCTGTCTAACAGAAGCTCACGGTCCGTCTTGTCAGGGAAGAGTTGTTCTAGCCACTTGGTGGCAAAATCCTCTGGGTCGGTGACAGTCTCAGGGACCCCCCTTAGACGGATATTACTTCTTCTGTCCCTGTTTTCAGAGTCCTCAATCTTTTCCTCTAGGAATCTGACCTGGTCCCTCAGCTTAGTTACTTGTTTCTGGGTTTGTGCCAGTGCAGTAACGGTCTCATCAGACTTAACCTCTAGGCAGTTTGTTCGCTCACCTATGGCATCCATATCTTTCCTGAGAGCCCAAAGTTCTGTTGTAAAAAAATTGCTTCATTTCAGCGCAGAAAGCTTTCATATCCTTGCGCCTCATTACATCCATGTCGTCCGATGCAGCACTTGCATTTTCTCCCTCATGGTCTGTCATGGTGGGTTGTGCAGGGGATTCAGGCCTGTCTCCCTGTGCTGTCTCTCCTTTTTTGAAATAAGTAGAGACTGTCTGGGTTTTTCTTCGAACTGTTTTGTTAGAAGCCATCCTGGTATGTTTAGAGATTCTTTACTGCTGGTTGTGTTGCTGTTGTCGCGATTTTGCTGTAGTTATTGATATAACTAGTGCCGGTGGGAATGGAGCTCAGGTACTAAGCAGCCATTCACCTCCCCGTCATCACGTGACCTCTCTAAATGATGTACTTTTAACACTATTCCTGCATGCTAAACATCTATTACAAACGTGATAACCTATGTTTTGATTAGAACTTAGTTTACTGGAATGAGTGAGTGGACAGCTAGGGGCCAACTTAGTCTTGAAATTTGGAGCCTTCGTGAAAATAATTTTTGGATATTCAGGTATAAAGTTTGATAATTCTTTGTCTTTTTTCAGAATTGCCCAATGTTTGCGAAAGATTTTCCTTATTGTTGGGGCCATCTGATTGTATTGGGTTATGAATGGTACGTCGGTTATCAGATTGTCTTCTTTGATCTTATATTCTAGGAGTTTCTTCCATCTATTGTTTCAACTTGGGAAATTGTATCTTCCAATTCTTTCAATGGATACTTTCTTTCTAGAAATTTGTTTTTTTATCTCTTGTGTCTGAATTTTAAATAGCTTATTTCAATCTGATGAACTAGCCATTCGGGATGTTACTCACTCAAGATGCATTGTGATGGCTATCTGCCCTTAAATAATTGTTCGCTTGAACTTCTTTAAAGTATGTTTTAGTTTGAATTTTATTATCAGAAATAAAAATAACCAAATCTAAAAACTCTATTGATTCACTACTCTTTTTGAAAGTAAATTTAAGATTCAGGTTATTATCATTAATATATATGAAACAAATAAATCCAACTCTTCTAAACTCCCCTTCCAAATAAACAAAATATTGTCAATGTAGCACCACCAGAGCACCAGGTTTACACCAAAGGGACAGTTAGACCAGATGTAATTGTCTTCCCATATGCCTATAAAAGAATTGGCATAACTTGGTGCAAATCTGGTTCCCATGGCGGTGTAACATACCTGTGAATAATACTGCCTGATATTGGGCACTATTGCTGAGCCTGCTGTCTACAAGCACTCCTAAATCCTTCCCCATCAAGGATTCTCCTAATTTATCCCCATTTGTTTGTTACAGTAATTGACTATTTATTTTTGTTTCCTAAATGCATAACCTTACATTTATCTGTATTTAACCTCATCTGCCATTTACGTGCCCAAATTTCCAGTCAAAGTCCTTCTGGAGAGAAATTACATCCTGCTCTGATTTTACTACCTCACACAATTTAGTGTCATCAGCAAAGCTGGAGACTATCACAACCTCAATGTCATTAATAAACATGTTAAAGAGCAGGGATCTCAGTAACTCCACTCACAACTTTAGCCCAACCAGAAAAATATTTTTACAGAGTCCCATTTCCTTTATTTTGTACACTAACGTTTTGTGTGGCAGCATATCAAAAGCCTCTGCTAAATCTAAGTAGACCACATCAACTGCATTACCCTGGTCTCAATTCTCACTTACCTCCTCAAAGAAAATAATAAGGTTAGTTTGGCACGACCTAGACTTCATACATCCATGCTGATTTTTACTAATAATTTTGTAATCTATTATGTTTTCCTGAATATTATCCCATACTAAACCTTCAAGTTGCTTCCCTACTTGATTTCAGGCTTACTGGTCTGTAATTCCCCGGTTGTGATCTAGCTCCCCTTTTAAAAATTAACACAACGTCTGATTTACGCTAATATTGTGGTACTGAGCTTATGGAAATGGAGTCCTTGAATATTTAATGTACTGGGTTGGCTATTACTTAAATGAACTCCTTCATAACTCTTGGCATGCCATCTGGGCCAGTTTCTTTATTTACTTTAATATTATCAAGCTGCCTATGCACTTCTTCCTTAGTTAACCAATTATTTTTTAATATAGAGGTTGTGGTTTCCTCCTGTGGCACTATTTTTGCAATTGATTCCTCCCTGGAAAAAACAAAGGCAAAGAATTTGTTAATTACCTCAGATTTTTCCTTATCTTCAATAATTTGCCTGCCCATCTCCTACTTAAAGGGTCATATATTTTCTTTTCTAATCATTTTGTTATTAAGGTCCTTAAAGGACTTTTTAGGGTTGATCTTACTTTCTGTTGCAATCCTTTTTTAATTTAATTTTTTTGCTAATTTGGTCCTTTTGCAACTTTTGTTACATTCCATATAATTCTGATATAATGCCTCTGTCCCTTGTGATTTTAAGAATCTAAATGCCTACCTCTCCTTTTCAATTTCCTCCCCTACCTATTTATTTAGCCACATTGGTTAAGACTGGTTTCTTTTATATTTATTATCCGACGGTATACACCGATAAGTGTACTTTTCTAACAATGTTTTAAAAAATGGCCATTCATTTTCCACATTTTTTCCTGCAAAAATGTCATCCCAATTTATTCCTTGTAGATGTTTCCTCATTTTCTTAAAATCTGCCTTTCTAAAATTTGAAGTCAGTATTATTGCATTAGCAAGCTTGCATTTAAGTTTTTTCCGGTCTGTGCTAATGTTATCTTATCTGCTCTTGCCTTTCTACTCCAATTGAATGTAGTCTTTAGAAGTTTTCTAGTATTAGCTGTATTTAATATGCAAATGTCTCTGCTTCCCAAACTCCCAATTCCCCCCAGTCTACCTTCATGACCCCTAGCTATTTCCCAATTCCTATCTATTCTGTCTAGTTTATTATCTGTTTCTTGTCCCTCCCCCTTCCCCCTAGTTTAAAATCTCCTCCAACCTTTTTAACATCCTCCCCTTTAGCACAGAAGATCCCTCTTCATTGAGGTGTAATTCATCCCTACCATAAAGACAGAACCTCTCAGAAAAAGATTTCCAATGCTCTAAAAACCCTAGACCCTCCCTCCTATACCACTTTTTTTAGTCATGGATTAACCAACCTAAGCTACAACTTCTACCCTGGGGTAGCACATGGCACAAGTAATATTTTTGAATATATTACATTGGAGGTTCTTGCCTTAAGCTTGTGACCTAGATCCCTGAAATATTTTTTTAGGACACTCCATCTTTCTTTAACTTTGTTATTGGTGCAAACGTGTAGCAAGACCACCGGGTCAGTCCTAGCGCCTCCCAACAATCTGTCCACCCAATCCACAAAGTGCCAAACTCAAGTCCCCAAGAGATAGCAAACTGTTCGGTTCACGTAGTAATGGCAACAGATTGCACTCTCTACCCTCCTAATAATGGAGTCCCTTACCATCACAACCTTTCTTGTTCTCTGAGTATCATGAGCCTCCTTTGTTCTGGGGGAACTATTTCTCTAGGACTCCCCAGGGTTGCCATTCCTGCCCTGACACTCCCAATATCTTCACTCAATCTGACACATCTATTGGAATGGATCAACTAAGAACTTGCCTGTCTATTCTTTTTACCCCAACTTTCCCTTCTAACGCTTATCCAGCTACCTACCTCTTCCTGGTAATCACTAACAGCTCCACCCTCTGCACAACTGGTCACAGCCAGGCCTGCTTAGTGAGCACTAAACTCCCTTTCAAGATTGTCAATAACCCTCCATGTTGTAACTTTACTCTTCAGATCAGCAATCTGAGACTCCAAAGAGACCACATGCTCACACTTCCAAAGCGTTATGCCTCATGGAACAGCTTCTCCAAATGCATGTACAGTACATGTGGCAAGATGTGCAGAGGGGCATTCTCAATCCTGTCAGACTCAGAATGAATTGGAGTAGAGCTGCATAATGTAGGGACAGGGTATGAATCAGCCGTAGACATACTGCATGAGCCTGACTAAAAATACCAATGAATACCAAAAATTGTCTTTTGTCAATGAATCATCACAGTTACAACTTATTGCGTAGAATATTAAAATGTACAAAAAACAAGTAAAACAAGAAGGCTAATAAAGTGTAGCTTGACTGTCAAGGTTCTCAGCTTAATGTTACTGACACCATTTTTTTTAAAGTAATGGGTACTTAGGGCAAGGAGGAGGGATCCTAGCTTCCCCTTTCTTCTAGGATCTACTGGAGTTATGTCACATTTCTAGGTTATGGAATCCTGATATCCTGATCCTGAGAGATGGTGGCACCGCGCAGTGGAAGAAAGATATGGTCTGAGGGCCCCGTGGAGATGATTGTGGTTGCGGTCGTTGGCGGAGACGCGTGGATGAGGGACTTGCAGGATGAGGTGTGGCAGTGCATTCCTCTGTGGCTACTGGCACATGTGCTCAGCGGTAAGGCAGGTTTTTGCCAGAGGGATCATTTGTGAAGCAGAAAGGTAGCAGAGAAGTATGGTGGAGGTAGAAAAATGGGAATTTTATGTTGCGTTTTTTTTCTAACCACCGCAGATCAGGAGGTTTCTGCATCCACAGATTTATCCAGCTTGGGTTTCGGAGGTGTAGCGTGTTTGGGTGTGATTTGCGTGGTGGGATGGTTGCAGATTCCAGAATTTGTTGATGGATTGTCGTTTTGATGATTCTCCGATGGATGGCAGATTCCAGCGGTATAGGAAGCTAGCAGGTAACCGCGAATTAGTGCGGATTCAATCCGCAGGTGGATTTTGGGTCATGGTACAGGACTTACACGGCTTCTGGCAGGGGAATTCGGATTTTGGCAGGGACGTGGATTTTGAGATAAAATTCATGCAAATTCAGCGAACAGGGGGGTGGATTTGTTAGAGGAAACTCTTGCGGATGCACATGGGGCAGATTCCCAGTACATTCCACATGGATCAGATGCAAGGGGGGATTTTGGTGTTCAAATTTGCACGGATTGGGCTGCAGGGGTGGGTGCCAGGAAAAATACATGCGTATTGAAAACAATGGTGGATTTTGAGTGTAAATCCGCATGGATCATTATCCATGTGGATTCTGTTGAAAATCTACACGTGGATTTTGGGAAAATCCGCGCGGATAGAGACTTGATGAAATCAGGCGATGGATTTTGCACCATGGAATGGATTGTAGAGAAAAGGTTAAGGAAATAGTTTTTGATGCTTTTACCCATCTTTAGTAGCAGGGCGGGCTCCAGCAGCAGACGCCTGGAGTTGTCAGTACCTGGACCGGCGAATGTACTAGTAGCAAGGAAAAGACGTACCATGAGGAGAGGGAGCAGGAGCTTGGCTGTACATGGCAATACTGCCCAGTGCAGGATATTGCAATGGGTGGACCATAGCCTGCTGCCAGTCAAGGCAGCAGGAACTGCAGCATGGAACGGCTAGGTCCATGGCGGTCCCTGTGGTTACAATGCGAAGTGCCCGGATGGCACAGAAAAGGATGCGGCAGTCTTAGAGTGGCGGGCCTTTACACAGGAGGAGCAGGTGGAGATGGAAATAAGGAGGGGAGGGAGGGGGAGGCAGATAGCATGAGGAAGGAAGCAGTTGCTTCTCTGCCCGGTCACAGGGGGTCAGTGGGGTGCAGGGTGAGCACGCCAAGTGCGGGATGAAGTTCAGAAGGTGCAGGGAGTTGGGAGGGTGCAGTAGGATCATGAGGGCCAAGAAATGGTTGGGGTAGGGGTAGCAGGGCCCGTGCCAGGGCAAGTGGCTGGAGATGAGAGGTTCAGAGGTTTGGGTGAGTTCTTATTGCAAGGGAGAAGGGAAGGGCAGGATCAAGATTTGGAAAGTGGGGGCGGGGGTTGGGAACAATTGGTGACAGGGGTGAGTGGGGGGGGGGGGGGGGGGGGTAGCATTGGTAGAAGTTTGAGACAGGGTTTAGGGGTCTCACAGGAACTTTGACGGAGGTGCAGGTGGGGTGACAGCAGCGGGGGGAAAGAAGGGGTTAGCGGGGGTGGTTGTTGTGGTGACACCAGCAGGGGAACCCAGAAAAGGAGTTGGGGAAGCAGAGGACAAGAGAAAATAGAATGGGGTGCAGGATGCTAGTTTTAGACACGCTTACCTTTGTTTAGCTACTGTATCCTGATGGGGTTGCACCTACTGTATTAGTGACAGTGGAAGAGCGGGTTTGGAAGGATGATTATCTCAATATACTGACATTATTGCAGATAAAGTCTGACAATGAGGAGGAGGAAGAGAGGGAAAGAAGGCAGGCTCCCAAATCTTTCATGGATTGGCTGCAGGCCTTTACAATTTTAGCCAGCATGATAGGAGAGAAAAGGCCGTAGCATTGCGTATGTGGTTATGATTTGGGAGGCCTATAAGTTTTATGGGTCCTGGGTGGAGGACGTACGATAGGGACTGCAGGCAGGAAAAGTTGATTAAGAAACAGTTGTGGTGGGACGTGAAAGATATTGACCTGTGGATGTTTTAAATCAGCGGTGCACAAACTGCGGGGTGTGAGACTTTTTTGGGGAGACGCGGCTCACTTACCCAGATTCCGTATCCACTCGTCTCCATATCAACACGGCGTCAAATGATGCCACGGGCCATGTGACGTGACATCACATGACTCCGCTGCGTCATTTGATATCCGTTGCCATGGAGACGCGGCTTCAAATGACGACGTGAGTCATGTTATGTGATGTCACATGACCCTGAGGCGTTATTTGACACCACAGGGGGGGCGCGACAGGGGGGGAGAGCAGGCAGGGGGGAGGTACAGTGCAGGAAGTTTGCACACCCCTGTTTTAAATGATGCTGCATAAAACAAACTCTTTTCCGTCCGGGGACGGCCACTCACAGCGAGAAAGGCAGGTGGCCAGGGATAAGAAGGGGGGTTCTTGCGTGCAGTTTAATGAGGGCTAGGGTAAGTGGGGTTTCATTTAAGCACAAGCACAACGGCTGCGGGGGAAGCCACCTTGTGTCCAAGTGCTTTAAATAGAGCAAGGGCAGAGTTAAGAACGTAGCAAGTGAAGCAGCTGAGGCGAAGATCGAGGAATGTCGATAAACTTGACTTTACCCAAAACTGGTGTAATGTGACAGTGTTTTAAACTACAGAAAATGTTTGCAAAGTTGTGCTACCAGAGATAAGATGGTATTAGCATAGTATATGTGTACAATTGTTAAACTTTGTTTCTTAAACCAAAAGTGGTTAATTGTCATGGTGTTAAATCAATGGGTCATTTGAGACCAGTACTAAGAGAGACCAAATAGTGCTGCCATTATGCTAGTATCTGTATTTACCCAACAGTAGTGTAGTCCAATAATACTTTTACGATATAATAATTAAAAAAAATATATACAACTAGAAATGGGATAGGAAGTCTATTATATCACTCACTACTTTGTCTTTATTAATGTATGAAATTATTCTTTCATTTTTTTAGAAAAAATATATTATTCATTTCTTTATTTTATAATATTTACAATTTGTCTCTCTTTTCTCTCTGCTTGATTGTTTCTGTCTTTTGATGACACTTTGACTGTGCTTGATTTGATTATTTATTTTGTTTTGCTTTTTGTTTCTCTGTTTTATTCTCTCTCTTTCTCTCTCTTTCTCTCTTTCTTCCCCGCAGAAGCATGATGATGGAAAATGGAAAAAAGCGAGTGTGTAAATATATATATATATATATATGAAAAAAATCAATAAATTATGTTTTGGTTCATTATAAATTGGCTAAGTAGTTACGGTCACATGGTCTGTAACAACCCAAAAAGCAGGTGGTCACGGGACCCAGATTCTGGGAATACGGTCAATTCAAATGTTCGCTGGTGTCGGATTTTGGACCCTGTAACTAGCCCACCCTAAAGGAAACCCAACATACTAATATCGTATTAAATTAATGTAATCTCTTTGTTTCTTCTGCATACATTTTTTAATACATTTTGAACTTGCTGAAAATGTTCCAGATACAAATATAAAATGAGATTCTTTTTCATTACTTTACTGTGTGGTAAATAATATGAATTACTTTATCTCAATTTTAGTTTATACAACAAATACATTATTTTCCATTTATGTAAAGTGATTTTTTTTCACCTCTGGTTTACGAAAAATTAATTCTAAAAAAAAAACTTAGCATTGCAGGGAAGCTTTTTTGACACCTTATCTGACTTGTCTTCTTCCTTAAAAGATTAATCGTACAACTTGGCTGTACTGTATAATGGAAATGTAGCAAAAGTTCTTCTTTACAAGTAATCCAACATCACATCTAGGTCTTATATTAAGTAATAGTATACTGATTGGCCCCTAGAGTCATTTACTGTACACCCATGGATTTCATGACGGGTTGAAATGATGCATTTTAAATCATGTCAGAGTTTCAGCAACTTGCCCTTCTTTCAAGTGAGTAAATTTTCATCATTTACATTCAGCCTGTACCAGTAATCCTGCAGTGAAGGCATATTTGTGCATATTATACCAAAAAAATATAAGATGCAATGCAAGCAAGAATTAAAAGGCACCTGCATGACATTTCTATAGCTACTGTTATTGGGTAACCTTAAACCACAGTATCTACTGTTATAGTAATGCATGACTTGTTCTTAATTATATTTTATAAGCTGTTCATTTAAAATGTACTGTTGTAAATGTGTTCTATGAAGTGTTTTGTGTTGGTGCATGTGTGCTACTTCACTAATTAGTATCTTAAACTTATAATAAAAATGTGCAGGCTAAAAGACAAATCCAGTTGAGTACAACATTCATACTGTTGGCTACAACATACAGTATTAAACATTCAGCCATTACTCCACAATGAAGTATAGATTTTATATCTCACTTAGACCTGCTTGACAGTTTACAGTGGAAGACTTGACATGAAAAGGTGGCTCTAGATGCACTATTCAATCATTAAGTGGAAAGTGCTGCTTTATAGTGACATTCCCATAATTTATTCATTTAGTTTCTGGGAGGAGGCTTTGAGCCACAAATTCAGAGGCGCCTTTTTGGGTCACATTAAAGCAGTGGTTCGCCTAAGATGAAAAGAATATGCAAAACCTCAGAATATCAAATCTTTTACATTTAAAGCTTTAGTTTTAATACAAACTGCACGACAATGAGATTGACCACTGTTTTACATGCACAGTAATAGTTTCTCAATCACTGCAGTGAACACGTTTCATAATGCAGTACAATATGTTTACAGATGTAGCCTGACTTATGTTTCTAGGAGTGCAGAATAAAAAGCATATTTGCATGGCACCATGATAGCTACAAGCAGTCTGCATTGTAACGTATCAGCTGCTCTCAGTTTCCCCGGCTGCGTGCTAAGTCACGAGAGGTACTGTATCCAGTGAGTCAAGACATGTAGTTATGTTCATGTGAACATCATAAAAAGGGAGCACTGGCAATTTCTTTTCAAACCTGGCATGGCTGTACAGTTCATAAAGGAATTGTGAGTAATTTGGTGAAAATCTATGTATTACAAAATGTGCCGCGTGCGTTACTTCGACAGTTTTCTGCATTGCTTTTCTTCTCCAATTTAAAATTGGGAATAGGTCTTTTTAGAGCAGAATACTTGCGCAGAATGTACCAAATTCTACAAAAGTAGACATACACTTACTGAATATGTCACGTTTCTGACAGGAAAAAATGCAAATTGTTTTGGGCAGATATGTCAATGAAGACAACTTTCTTTATAAATACCCCCATATGTGTGACTACGATCTCATTAGTAGCCCAAGTGGCTAGAATAAGAAGCTTGAGTCAGCACTCTGATGGAGTTGTTGTTCAAAAAAATTAAGTTTTGGCCCCTCGCATTTGATAAGAAATTGTATTACAATTCCTTAGAATTCACAGGAGTCTTTTATAATAGTTCATGTATTTAGGAATCTGAATCCTGAGGCTGCAATGCCTCTAGGATTTTTAGTCTTTTGGGTTTTACGCCCGGTGGACAATTTCAGCACTGCAGCAAGAATAAAGTTCATGAGGGCAGGTTTTCTGAGCACCAATGGACAGGTTTTACAATCCCTTTTGCACTTTACTATATACACTTACCTGATGTACTGTATTTACTACAACTTGCAGATTGTCACTAAAGGATTTTGCACAAATAATTTTATTCTGTACACACATCTATCTATCTATCTATCTATCTATCTATCTATCTATCTATCTATCTATCTATCTATCTATCTATCTATCCTGCACCTTAACATTTTTTTTCAATTTCACACTTTAATTTCACAATACCAGTCAAGGGATTGGTGAAGATATTTCATTTTTAATTTTGATAATACCCTTGTTTATTTAGATTAGCACTTTTAAAATTATTAATAGTTATCGCTCCCCACATTTCTCACAGCATTTCATTTGAACCTAGAGGTTGATGGTTTTTCTTGGGCAGCAAATATCAAATTGTTAGGCTTAGTTAGAAGCCCCCGGTTTTAGTCTCTTGCACACCTTGAGTGAGCATTAATGAAATTAGTTTCAAAGTTTTAAATCTTTATTATTACCAATTATCAAAAATATATGTGGACACAATAAATCCTGCCCTAAAAGGTCCAAAACAGGAAGCAATCTAAAAGTTCAATTGTACAGAGTGTGCTGGTGGCAAGTTTAGCCGATTGCAATACATTTCGATACACAGTGTAACAATTCAACTAGAAGCAATATGCTTGCTTCAAATGGCCTTTTGCAGCAATTTGTTACAAAGTCACAGTTATCTTATACTTACAAAGCAGTTCAATGGCTCAAGGTGCCCATAAAATGAGCTCAGTAGTTGTCAGTGTAGCTAACAACTTCCTAGAGTAATTCTGCAGCAGAATCCCGGTAAAGATTATGAGTTTGATACACTTGATCTATAGAGACAGGGACCAAATGGTGTAGCCAGCATATTTGCAGAGAAGGATGTGGAGTGTATATATAAATCAGCTGATCTAAGCCCTATAATAACAGTAGACAAATGACTGAAGGTAGAGTAGGTAGAAGAAGGGTCCCAATTAAAAACAAATATGCTAGTTCTGAATATCTACAGATAACTCGTAATTCTATGAATGCGGTAAGTGAAGGCAGTGTAGGAAGTACTGCACAGTCACTGAGCACAACCAACCCTCTAGGTGTGGCGCCGCATGGGTTGGGCGCTACTAATTGGCTGCCTGATTGGAAGAGTGTTGTTGACAGAATGACACATCAGCTCTGACTCCCTTAATTTACATTGTTACAGTATTTAGGTACATTTATTAAGTGTGTGTTCCCCCCACCTGCTCAGGACACTGGGATAGGTCAAACTGTTTTGCTAGCAATAGTTTGATGAGTAGGCAATACGATTTATTAATTACAGTTTGCGGAACAAATATTTTCTAGTGGGGCGTGCACAATGTAATAAAGTAATGGACTATTTATTCTTTGATTTACATGACACAGCTGCAAAATATGTACAGTACTATGTCGAAGAGTTTGCTTACGCTTAATAAACTTGCCTTTGACTACACACTTAAAGGGCTCTGGCTTGGCCACAGTATACACAAATGGCCTAGTAGAAACCTGCGGTGTTCTAATAGTCCTAGGGGTATTTCACATGTTACCCTCAAAATGAATTGAAGTAGAGCTTCATGACATAGGGACAGGGTATGAATCTACTGTAGACATGCTGCCTGAGCCTTACCCAAAATACAAACAAATACCAATGTAACCATGCTATAAAATGGCTGCAGTCATCTCTCCTGCTGACAGTAAGGCCTGGTAAGTTATGGGCATGCCAGCAGTTATCATGGAGGTTTGCCCTCACACCCTGGTGAGGTGTCATATGTCCCATAGGAAGTGACAACATGCTGTGTGTCCACGGTTAGTGACATCAGAGATGTGCCTGTTCCTAGGTGATATAAGACACAGCACTGTCAAAAGTTAGTTGAGTTCCTGTTGTTGTGCTGCCTCTGTTCAGTAAGAGGCACATGGAGGTCTGCAACATTGTTGCAGTAGTCTGATGCAGAGCTGTGAATCTGGCAGCACAAGGCAGACAGAGAAAAGCTGTTGGAGTGTTATGTAAGAGCTATGAGACAAGGAGCAAGTCTGGGTGCAGGCTTGGGAGGAGACAGCTTATAAGACTGTGACCAGGGACCTGGCACAGGGACTATCTCCCTAAAGGTGAGATAGGGAACCCACCAATTAAGGGAAGAGATACCTTTCAAAGGGAAGTGCGGTGAACATGGGAGGCTGAATACACCCATTGTGGAGGGCAGCTGGCCCACCGTACTAATAAAGATGCATCTGATCAAAGACCCTCTCGTGTGTAAGTGTGGAGTCATTGCACAGAGAGAAGCACCACAGAGGAGTTCCTCATCAGACTCATCCCCAAGCGGACGCCGGGATCCTGATGAGGTGGAGGCGCTGCACTGGATATAGGTAGGACTCAGCACACTACCTCAGCTGCCTGTCTGGGTTGGCGATCCCCAATACAACATCATGGGGGAGACTCAGGAGTCCTGTTGCCAACAGGTGCACCACCAGACATCACACTGTAATGGGGACTGATTAGACCACAGGGGCCAATATGAGATTGGGTGGGTCAGGCCAGTCCAGAAAACCCATTACATTTGGAGGCACTGCTGAGATAGACCTGTCAACAGGACAGGCTTTTGCTAGGTCACTGGGAAACAGGGAGAGTGTCTGCTGCCACTTTGTGCTGCGTTGGGACGGACCTAGGGGTAGTCAGGGGGCTGATGGAGTTTGTCAGTTCGCAGGGACGACCTAGGGGCCTGAAAGGAGTTGGGGGTTTGGAGCCGGGCTATAGCTGTCCTAGTCACCTTGAGGCAGTGCTAGTTGGTAGGATGCCTAAAGGGATAGCCTGTTAACGTGGTCAGGAATCCTGGAGAGGGTCTGCGCTAGGCTGACCAAGAGAGGTAGACGCCCAAGTACTGCATGGAAGCCCCAGAGTACTCTAGCCCATTCCAGACCACTTACCAAAGGGAGCACAGACTGGGAGGAAGGAGATACAGCAGACACTGAGAGAGTGAGCCTAGCCTGAGGTAGTGCAACACGAGTCCAGCCTACATTAGGTACATATGGTGGTGCATCAGGGCAATCTTTATTGTACCGGTGTGGTGGCTGCCCCGCAGAGAGGAGCCCCATGTACGATAACTGCTACGAGAGAATGTCGACCGCAAGAATGGAGGATCCGCGCGGTGTGGATAGTCCAAAATGGCGACCGGAGGCTGATGGGGAGAGCACACGTGGCGTGCGCCCCACTGAAGAGCAAGCTGTTGCTGACATGTCTTTCACGAGCTTGCTATGGAGTGGAGCGAAGGCTGTAGCCGCACCGTTTTGGTCCATCTTAGGACCGCCGGGAACTACCCTGGAGGACATTATTGAGGACATTGTGATTGGGGCTGATGGAAATGAATTCCAAAATGGCGGTTCCCGCTTCCCCGGGAGACCGCGTGGGCCGAGTGCAGAGAATTCTGCAAATGCAAAACTTGCAGAGAGTTGGCCAGGAGTGGCGCCAACAGGAAAACCCCGCCCTGATGGGGGGTATGGCGCGAAAGCTGCAGCCGCACCTTCATGGACAGTGACTAATTCAGCCCCAGTGCTGGGTCACCCGATAAATCTATGGGACCTCCCCCTAATCTCAACCAGGGGGAGTGGCTTCCAATTATGCCCCGTGGGCATGAGTCCAGCGGACCCAGGAACTGGTGCACTGACGGCGCAACTACCTGAAGTAGTTCCGGCCCTGGAGTGGCGTGCAAAAGGAAGGGTACTTTGCACGCAAGGCAGCTGAAAGAAAACGGCTGGAATTGGCGGCAAAAGAGGAACCCCACCCTGTTGGGGATAAGGGCGCGAAAGCTGTGACCGCGGCCACTAGGACTGAAAAAGGTGCGGCCTCAATTAAAGGACATCCTATCCCGTTGTGGGACCCTCCCCAAATATTCACCAGGGGGAGGGGTCTCTATCTCTGCCAGGCAAGACCCGAGTTGTCTGAGGGAGGAGCTGGATGTGAGCTTCCTGTTCCACCGTTGCGAGGAGCTGGTGAACAGGAGAGACCACTGTGCAAAGTGTCTCCCATAACCAGCACTACCAAGAGCGAAATGGACATTGGGGTATATCCCTATTCATTGCCAGGAGGCTCCCTGGTAGTCAAGGCGGGAGCGGACACAGCCATGCTGACAGCTGAAGCCCCGCGTGCGGCCTGCACCGAACCAGTTGATCCCGGAGAATGGGGATCGCTCCTAGTGATCGCAACAGAGCCTAGAGAGAAAGGGGTCTACAACCACGGTGAGAACCCGGAACCTCACCGTCGGTCCCCTGTGGAAGTGCCACTACTAGCGTCGGAGTCTGCTTCATCGGACGAGGAGCAGGCGAGCCCGACATTGGTGGTGATGCGCCTACCGGCGGACCACTACAGCGGTGCTGCAAAAGAACCAGCACTTACCTGTGTCGCAGCGGAGCGGAGTCTCGAGGTGCCGAGATCGCCTGTGCGGAGACAACCAGAGCAGCGGAGTCCCACGGCCGTGGTGACTTACAGCGCAGAAGGAGGAGAAGATCCCATCCCGAGACGACGGAGCGGTGAGATACATCCTTACCCTCCCCAGGCGCCGGTGGTGGCAACGGCGGAGGAAGGCCTAGCCCAGGCCCGAGCGGAGCGGAGAGCAGAACCATCACTTCCGGCGGCGGATGTCGTTGTGGAGGAAGAGATCCCGCATGGGGATCCATCGCAAGATGGCGGAGTATCCAGTTCCGGTGATGACGTCACTTCCGGTGGAGGTAGCGGAACGACCAGAGAGAGAACCACAACGCCTCGGCGATCGGGCAGTGCTTCCCGATCACCTGTGACAACAAAGAGCTGGAAGGCAGCGAGGAGAGCCGAGAAGGGTGAGGCTCAGCCAGCGGAGAGTCCTTGCAATGATACGGGACTATCCAAAGGCAGAGAGCGGGTCGGAACCCCGCGGATGCCCATTTCCTGTCCCTATGCCCAACCCCATGCCCTAGGTAATGCCCCTGTCCCTGTCACCTTTTCCTGTGGGTCCACATCCAGTTTGGGAGTGTCGGAAGGGTCCCAGGGAATCGGTGAGGAACGGACTGGGGGAGAGACTGAACAGCTATGCCTCTGATGGTGGGTCGAGGGGTGGAGGGCAGTTGGGAAAAGTATCCGAGTCCCGATGGGTACCCAGTGTGGCCGTAGTTAAGTCTCAGGATAGCTCCAAACAAGAGAGGTGGTCTAGCCCTCTTTCATCAAGGACCTCTGGGGTATCTTCTTTGGGGGATACAGAGGAGGGGGACTCACTAGAGTGGGGGTCTGAGGAACATAAGGAGACCCGATGATTGGGCTCCCTTATTTGAGGGATACGTGGGGTGGATGGACCGCACACGGTTCTTACTACAGAAAGAGGACGTAGTGGACTATTGGTGGGCGGTGGGGGAATTTACACCGGCCCAGAGGAAGAGGGAGATGCAGGAACGATGGTTTCAGATATGTCAGCATAATATAGAGCCTATGGGGCCTGGGATATTATCTGACCCCATGGACACAGACGAGCCCCTGTCATGGGTGTTGCCAGGGAGGGCAGGGAACGCAGAGCTGACTAGGAGCAGCCGGGCCGAGAGGGCTATTATAGCCAAGTACAAACACTCGCATGGCCTGGAATACCCATACGTCCCTGAGCCCCTCATGGAGGGAGAAATTGAGTTTAAGATGGATTCCACTGGTGAGGATAGGGGATATGGCACTGATGAGGAGGAAGGATCAGGGGAAGAAGATTGGAATCCTGGCGGGTTACATGAGAAGTGTCACCCAGAGGGTTACAGCATTGCTGCTTTAAACCCAGTGGACCATGCTGTGCGTAGGCCACCTTAAAATGGTATGGTAGTACCACTAATGGATACTCCATCGGGTAGTAATCCTGGTTGTTATCATCTAAAGTTAGGATGTATCTGTTACTATGTATGATGAAGATATGTACTGTAATGTTGTGACTAATTATGTGTGTTTTCCATTTTACAGTGCTTCCTGAAGAAAGGTACTTCAAATTTAGGTCCCAGCCGGGGACGGTGGGATTCACCAGGGGGAGAATGTAACCATGCTGTAAAATGGCTGCAGTCATCTCTCCTGCTGACAGTAAGGCCTGGTAAGTTATGAGCATGCCAGCATTTATCATGGAGGTTTGCCCTCACACCCTGGTGAGGTGTCATATGTCCCATAGGAAGTGACAACATGCTGTGTGTCCACGGTTAGTGACATCAGAGATGTGCCTGTTCCTAGGTGATATAAGACACAGCACTGTCAAAAGTTAGTTGAGTTCCTGTTATTGTGCTGCCTCTGTTCAGTAAGAGGCACATGGAGGTCTGCAACATTGTTGCAGTAGTCTGATGCAGAGCTGTGAGTCTGGCAGCACAAGGCAGACAGAGAAAAGCTGTTGGAGTGTTATGTAAGAGCTATGAGACAAGGAGCAAGTCTGAGTGCAGGCTTGGGAGGAGACAGCTTATAAGACTGTGACCAGGGACCTGGCACAGGGACTATCTCCCTAAAGGGGAGATAGGGAACCCACCAATTAAGGGAAGAGATACCTTTCAAAGGGAAGTGCGGTGAACATGGGAGGCTGAATACACCCCATTGTGGAGGGCAGCTGGCCCACTGTACTAATAAAGATGCATCTGATCAAAGACCCTCTCGTGTGTAAGTGTGGAGTCATTGCACAGAGAGAAGCACCACAGAGGAGTTCCTCATCAGACTCATTCCCAAGCGGACGCCGGGATCCTGATGAGGTGGAGGCGCTGCACTGGATATAGGTAGGACTCAGCACACTACCTCAGCTGCCTGTCTGGGTTGGCGATCCCCAATACAACATCATGCGGGAGACTCAGGAGTCCTGTTGCCAACAGGTGCACCACCAGACATCACACTGTAATGGGGACTGATTAGACCACAGGGGCCAATATGAGATTGGGTGGGTCAGGCCAGTCCAGAAAACCCGTTACACCAAAAATTGTCTTTTGCCAATGAATCACCACAGTTACAACTTATTGTGTAGAATTTTAAAACACAAAAAAGGTAGGAAAACCAGAAAGCTAAATCAAATGTAGCTTGATTGCCAAGATTGTAAACTTATTGTTCCTGACATTGTTGTTTTTTTTAAAGTTCATTTTATTTGCAGTTTTCAATGGGATACAGAAAATAAAAAGGGGACATTCAGGACCACAACTAGCAGTTTTTGCATTAAATAACATACAGGCCAAACTAGCCAACGTTTCAGTCAAATTTGAACAGTATTGATGAGGTCAAATTGCCAACAACTACAGTACCACTAACATATTTAAAGAATAAACAAACCAGACAAATAGATAGGGAAATGGGGGAAGGGGAGGGGGTGGGGGGAACCCCTTCTTCATCAGCGTTAGGTTTTTAACTTGTCTGTTCTCCAGTACCCATATTCTATAAGAAATGCTCATTGTTCCAGGCGTAGTGCGCACGAAGAACGTTTGTTCTTCTCTATATAAAGGATAAGTCTCAATTGTCTCCTTGCCCCCTTCTCCCGCAAGCAGGGATCCCAGATTTGGGAAAACATATGGCAGCTCTCTCTTTCTTTCAGAAATGCAGTGAGTTTCTCCATAACAGAGATAGGCCATATCCTATCTTTAACCATGGTCAGAGAGAGAGCTTCCTGTTTTTTCCAGGACACAACAATGACGTTGTTTTAAGTTAATCCAGAGACAAGATGGTGCAGCTATTATGTGAGTCTCTATATGCTAAATACCAAACTTGACATTACCCACAACTGGTGTAATGTAACAGTGTTAAACCTAAAGGACACTTTTTCTCACCCCTGATTTAGTAAAATGAATTCTGGAAAAAAATAAATGTAGCACTGCAGGGAATCTTTTTTGATACATTATCTGTCTTGTCTGCTTCCTAAAAGATTAACATGGCTTTGACAAAATAGGCAGCAAGGCTGCCCATGTATTTCAATGTACCTTGTGTTATGCAATATATGAAAGCAGTGGTACTGCTTGATTCCAATGTATATTCTATGTACTGTAAATTATATGCCCTCCCCCGCCCGTCGCGATCTCCTGCTCTTCACCACAGACTACAGGTTGCGGCTCACACTGGTGCACGTACCTCCAGGCGCTCCAACGCGCACATGCACACAGTAACTGTGGCTGTAAACTAAGATGCTGTCACCAAACATGGGCCTGAATGGATCAATGCAGCGGAGGCCATGCTTCCAAGTCACTCTCACTTGACCTGTTCAAACCTCCCACCAACACTGACCACACTCCTTCTCAACTGTCCGGGGTTGTACCTATGCCCTGCCTGTGATTGGCCTGTTCTTCCCCCCCACCCCCGCCACATTGCTTCTCATTTTCTGGAAGTTTAAATGGATGCCCATGATTGCCTATGCATGCCTTCTTTTTTATGCTTTTGAATTGGAGGGCGATCAGGAGTTTCACAGATTCGGGTGAACTCATTGAGACTTGATGGTGAATCTCTGTGCCTCATATCCAGACACTGAGGCATGCAGCTGAAACCGAGAGTGGTATAGAGCTCTCTTGGATGGTCTCCCTTGCTGAGTGAACCATGAGTTCGGTGGCAAGACACGGTTTTGAGTGATGGATCATGGGGGTGAGTCTCATCAGAAACCTCAAAAGGACTAAGAGAGCACAGGATCACTTATCTCCCATGGCATCTTGGTGGACTGGGATAAAGTTATTTTTTTGAGTATTTGCTCCCCCCATGCCATTACCCTTTCCTTTATCTGTCCTGGGTGTTGAAATCCCTGTTGTTTCACCATACAATAAACTTAAAGTTTATTATACTCCATGTGTCTGGTTAGTGTAACCCGTGTCTCAGATATAGGGCTGAACCTAGCCTCAAGACCTCTGGTGGTAGCGGACACTCAAAGTTCCGATCAGGGACCACTGGTTGTGAGGTCATTCCGTTATGTAACAATGGCAATGTAACGAAACTTGTACTTTACAAGGAATCCAACATCATGTCCAGGTCTTAGATTAACTAATAGTATACTGATTGGTTCCTAGGGTCATTCATAGTCATGGATTTAATGACCGAATTGAAGAGATTCACTTTAAATAAACTTAGAGTCTCAGTACGGAAGTTTGCACTTCTTTTAAGTGAGTAAATCCTTATCATTTACATTCAGCCTGTACCAGAAATGCTGCGCTGAAAGCATATTTGTGCATATTGTACCAACAGAAATATAAGATGCAATGCAACCAAGAATTGTAAGGCACCTACATGACATTTCTAGAGGCTACTATTATTGAGTAAGCTTAAACCAGAGTATTTAAAAGTAATGCATGACTTGTTTTTAATGATATTTTATAAGCTGTTAATTTAAAATGTACTGTTGTAAATGTGTTCTATGAAGAGTTTTGTGAAGGTGCATGCGTGCAGCTTCACTAATTAGTGTCTTAAAGTGATAATGAAAAAGGGCAGGCTAAAAGACAGAATGCAAGGGATATATGAGTACAAAATTCATACTGTTGGCGACTGCATAAAACATCCATCCTTCCTTCTATAATGAAGTATACATTTTCTATCTTACATGGACCTGGTTGACATATTTACAGTGGAAGACCTGGCATGAAAAGGTGGCTCTAGATGCACAATTCAACAGTAGAAGGAAAGTGATGCTTTATAGTGACATTCCCATAATTTATTAAGGAGACTGTTCTACAAATTCAGAGGTGGCTTTTTCAATTACATTGCAGCAGTGGTTCACGTAAGCTGAAAAGAATATGCAAAAACTCAGAATTTACAATCTTTTACATTTAAAGCTTTAGTTTTAATACAAACTGCATGACAATGAGATTGACCACTCTTTTACATGCACATTATTAGTTCGTCAATCACTGCATTGAACACGTTTCATAACGCAGTACAATATGTTTACATATGTAGCCCGACTTATGTTTCTTGGAGAGCCGAATAAAGAGCATATTTCCATCGCTCTGACCACTGTGATAGCTCCAAGCAGCCTGCATTGTAACGTATCAGCTGCTATCTGTTTCCAGGCCGCGTGGTAAGTCACAAGAGTTGCTGCATCCAGAGAGTCAAGACATGTAGTTATGTTAACTTGAACATCGTAAAAATGGCGTGTAACAGGGGCTTATCCCTGTTTAAAGATAGCTGCCTTAGAGCTCTAAATCCAGCAGGTATCTGGTTAATTGCAGCCACTCAATTATCCAGGCTCCACCAGGCTAATGAGAGCTCTGAGAAAAAGCCTCATGTGACAAACAGAGAGATTTTCATTAGCGCACAATGATGCTGACAGACGGATATTCCTGGTAGTGGCTGGACTGCAAAGCCTGCATCTGGAGAACCAGATAAGACGTTCTTATTTTGCTCCCTGAGAAATATAATATATATTTTTGGGACTGGGTACTGGCGTATCCAGCCAGCCATAGATAGTTAGGGCATATACTGTCTAGTTACTCTCCAAAATGAAGTAGGTTTTCTTTTATGTTTTGTGCTGTACATTGTTTAAAGGAAAAGGCTCAACAAAGCCATATGTTAATTTCACCTTAAACGGTCTCCATTTGCATACCTCTGCACACATCTCTTACAGGGAGCACTTACAATTTCTTTACAAACCTGACATGGCTGCACAGTTCATAATGTAATTGTGAGCAATTTGGTGCAAATTTGTGTATTAAAAAATGTGCCGCATGCGTTACGTCTCTTGACAGTTTTCTGCTTAGTTTTTCTTTGCTAGCTTAAAATGGGGAATACTGTAAGTGTTTTTAGTGCAGAATATTTGCACAGCATGTGCCAAATTCAACAAAAGTAGGAATACACTTAATGAATACATCGTGTTTAAAAAAATAAAAAATGCTAAATATTTGGTACAAATGTGCCATTCAGACCACTTTCTTTATAAATACCCCAATATGTGTGAATATGATCCCTTTATTGTATTGTATTGTATTGTATGTCTTTATTTATATAGCGTGAATAGAACAGGGAAACCCGGGCGCTACCTGGAACTAAATAGGAGTTTGGAATGGGGTATACTATCCACCTTGAGAGTGGGCAAAGTGTCCCTCTGTTGCTGTTCCTCCTGCGGCTCAAACCCCAAAGGAGGATCTACCCAGGATCCTTCAAAGATAGAGGAGACAGAAAAAGGGGGGATGGGGGAGCACAGGTGGAATGGTATATAGTCTGAACTCAGATATGTGAGACTCTGAGCTGCTGGTGTGGGTGATGTAAATCTATATATAATCTCAAACACTCACACGGCCTTGTGCAAATGCGTGTGCATCAAGGTATCTTTACGTCCAATGTTCTTTTCTTTAGGGATCTCGTCTGTGCTTTTCCTTCTTCGTTGGTGTGGATTCGCCTGCTTTGTTCTGGAGTACTCCACCTCTCGTCCGGGCTGGTTCTTCTGTTTCTGGTATTCGTTGTTACCCTCGGAATTAAAGAATTAAAAAACACACAGGTTCAGCGACAATAGGATGACAAGCAAAAGAGGACAATCTAGGTTGGGGGTGATCTATGAGGTAGATGGTATATAATCAAACACCAGCAGTAATTATGGAGGTTTGCCCTCACACCCTGGTGAGGTGCCCTGTGTATGGATGGGAGTGGTCACAGGCTCTGACTCCATGGTTAGTGATGTCAGAGTTGTGTCAGCCCCCAGAGGATACATAAGGCACAACACTGTTCAAAAGTTAGTTGTTAGAGGAGGAGTTCAGAAGCTGTTGGAAGGTTATGTAAGAGCTATGAGACAAGGAGCAAGTCTGAGTGCAGGCTTGGGAGGAGACAGCTTATAAGACTGTGACCAGGGACCTGGCACAGGGACTATCTCCCTAAGGGGAGATAGGGAATCCCTAATTAAGGAGGACAATACCTTTCAAAGTACGGTGAACGATGGAGGGCTAATTACACCCCATTGTGGAGGGCAGCTGGCCCACCGTACCAATAAAGATGTTACTGATAAAAGAAACCCTCGTGTGTATGTGTGGAGTAATTACACAGGGGGCTGCACCACAGAGGAGTTCCTCACCAGGACCATCCACAAGCTCAAGCTGGGATCCTGATGAGGTGGAGGCGCTGCACTGAATATAGGTAGGACTCATGCACCCACTACCTCAGCTGCCTGTCTGGGCGGGCAATCCCCATACACCATCATGCGGGAGACTCAGGAGTCCTGTTGCCAACAGGTGCACCACTAGACATCACACTGTAATGGGGACTGGTTAGACCACAGGGGCCAATATGAGATTGGGTGGGTCAGGCCAGGTCAGAAAACCCGTTACACAAAGAATATATGTGCAATGTTAAATAAATTATAAGAAAAGCGCTCACGTGGTACAGTATGTGAGTGTTTAGTGTAGTGTGGTTGTTTGGAGTAACCAACTCAATGTAGAATCCGGACACCCTTGCAATGGCGTTCGCCAAGGTCAGGTGAGTAGAATGAAGGGACAAGGGAAGGAAATGCCACATGTAAAAATAGGGAAGACACAAAATAGTGCATATTGCTTTTACATGATAAAAAGGTAAGAGATATCAAACTCACACTCAATGTGCATGAACAGGTGTTGAGACAACCCAGGGTTAGAATCTGGAAGAAGAAGAAATGGCACTCCTTCCTCCACTGGTAGTTCTGCTGCGACGGCCATGCACAGTCAACAAATGATAATGCCCAATCCCAGCCAGAATCTCTCCAGAAAGTCCTCCAGCCACTGGATAGTCCTCCTAGCATCTGTATGGCTCCACCCTACGCGTTTCACTCCGTCGAGCTTGCTCAGGGGTTAATAGTTCTGCCAGTGTCTTCTTTTTTCCCTTTTAAATGTTCCGCCGGTGCCGGTGAGGCGTGTGACATCATCAAGCAAATGTGTATTTAAAAGGACAGGATTATACTGTATATCCCACTTTATTAATTGAGTAAAATTGCATTTGGGGGAAATTAAGAGACACTTTTACTATTTTGAAAACCCCAAACTGGGTATTTGTTGTATTCTATATTTTTATCTATTTTTAATTTACTTCATAATAAAATGCGCAGCTGCAAAGATATGCATTTTTAAACCTAGAGAGCTGGGCCCCCCAAGAGCGCGGTTCCCCGGGCTCTAGCTACGCCCCTGGTGAAGAGCAGACCCAGTGTGCCCTATCTGGCATGCACCAAGGGTAGTCGATTTCAGTCAATGGCTTTTAATGCCTTTCCTGCGGAATTTATGACGTTGCAGGTAGCCTCGAAACCTAGAAAAGGGGAACATTCGGAGTGTATCCTAACCTGCTGCTAGAAGGCCCTGCAATGCATTGGGTTGCTCTCAGTAAAAGGGCTCATGTGTATGTTTTATTCATTTACAACATCATACTCCATTATAATGTCTCTCCTAGCACCATTTATCTTCTCTCTCTGCGGGGAAATGCAATTAACTAAATGAAAATCTGAAATAAAATGTAACTAAAGAAGCCAAAAAAACAAGATCCTTTGGATTGATCAATCTGTTTAGGACATTATGTTTAATCTCAGTTCTGTGCCCATACCCTGCCAATGCCCTATGTAACTTTACCTGTGTCGAATCTTCAATCAATTAATCTGTTACTTTATGTTTGATATGGACACTAAGGAGTTAAATCACTATCTCCCCCCTGTGCAGCGGGGCTGTATATCCCTTCCCATCCATGAGACCGTATTCTATTATTCTTGATATCCAGAAATTGATTGTATCTAACATTTGTATCTAACATTTGATACTTATTTAAGCTCCCTTGATAACATACTTGTAGCCAGGTATCCCTCTTACCTTTCGGCTGCAGACCACATGTTGCCAGGCTGCTAGAATCTCCTGAGGGGAGATTGGAACGTTAGTTGAGCTGACAGTAAGGATAGTTAGGACAGTTAGGGGAGTTAGGGAGTTGGATGCTGGACACTGAAGGGGTAGGGTGTGAGTGTGCAGGTGCCTGTTGAATCTGCACTAGGCCAGAGACCCCTGATAGGCCCCAGCTAAGCCCAACTCCCCTCAGTTTGTGGCTGCTACAGGGACAGGTCCATAGATAGGGATACTGCCCCTGTAGCAGTGAGGGACTCAGCCTCAGATAGTGAGGGACTCAGCCAGGGCATATCGGCATCCTGGCCCTTGGTGGTCTGGGACCAGACCATCCCACGGAAGAGACTATCCTTGAGGTGGGCACCACCCCATGTGGAAGCGGAAGCGCCAGAGTCGCGGATCATCGTTGGGTCCGTGTACCCCACCGCAGGACGCAGCGCGCCTGTGTGTGGACGCACCCGGCAGGTACCCCACGCACAAGTGCACCAACACACACTATAGTGGCAGCGCTGACCACTTATAAGGGTGAGGGGTTATATCCCTGGGTGCCCGAGGTGTGGGACACTTGGCGGGTGGTTACGGCTGTGCGAGGCCTGGTGGGTAGGCTGTAACCAGTAGCCATACTTTCATCCTGCAGTAAAGCTGTTATTTTATGTTTTACCCAGTGTGTGTGGTTATTGTATAAGTATATATACAGGCATACCCGCATTAACGTACGCAATGGGACCGGAGCATGTATGTAAAGCGAAAATGTACTTAAAGTGAAGCACTACCTTTTTCCCACTTATCGATGCATGTACTGTACTGCAATCGTCATATATGTGCATAACTGATGTAAATAACACATGTGTAACAGGCTCTATAGTCTCCCCGCTTGCGAACAGCTTGGGTACAGGTAGGGAGCTGGTATTGCTGTTCAGGAAGTGCTGACAGGCACATGCGTGAACTGCCATTTGCCTATTGAGCGAGATGTACTTACTCGCGAGTGTACTTAAAGTGAGTGTCCTTAAACCGGGGTATGCCTGTATATAGGTCCTGTAACAGGTAATTCCACACAGTAGAATCCGTTACAGGTGGAGGCGCTGAAGAACACCGTACCAGTTACACCCCAGGCTCCCTGCAGCGGAGGCTCAGACCTGTGAGCCACATGTATTGTACCAAACACACCGTAGCCACTCATCCTCCAAGGGGGTGGGGGAAAGTGTGCTCTATACTGTACAGCCCAGAGGCTATTTATGCAGTCACTGTGTCATTAGATATAGATCTGTACCTACTGCTTTGTCACTCCTACCTTTCATGCTGAATGATTGCACCCTTTTGTGGATCTGGGCCTTAGTAATTTGCACGTGGTTGATGTTTGTCTATGCCAGGGATCTCAAACTCAGTCATCAAAGGCCTCCAACAGACAAGCTTTTATGCATATCCCTGCTTCAGCACAGGTGGAAACAGGATTTGAACAGAGAAGTTCAAGAAGTACCCCTATAACTGCACTCTAAACTGTATGTAAATGTTTCAGAAGTAGTAGGGTAAAATATCCCCCATACCGTAATGATAAGGCTATCTCATTTATCAAGTGTAGATAGGGTAAGTAAACAGTGGCATATGGGTATAGCCCTCTATAGTACAAGGTGATCCGCCCCTAAGGTCAATACGGATCTAGACTTTCTTTACATACTGTATACCATGATCCCAAAAAGATGTCTCATTATTCAACTATATGTTAAGAAAAACAATGGCATAGATGTATATAAATGCAGCTCACTATACTAGCATGTAAGTGTATATACGAAATGGCGAAACTATCGTGGGGGTGAGGGCTACATAGATGAACTGGATGCCATAATAGTGGTGTCTCTTAAAAAGGTAAGTAAGCAAGGGGATGTGTAGTGTCCTTGCTTAACATAAACACTAGCGTAGAAATGAGGAATACATGAAACCCTCGTTAAGTCCCGAGGGGGCCTGTGTCTGAAGGAGATAAATCCATCGACATTCATGTTGGAGGAGGATTTTATCCCAGTCGCCTCTTACTTACCCTATCTACACTTGATAAATGAGATAGCCTTATCATTACATCTGAAACGGGTTGTATTCCTTTATTCTCCTGGTATAGGCTAGCCGTTTTTCAGCTCCCTGAAGCTGGGACTTATTATACCTCCCTCCGTGTGGGCTTTGGCAATTCGCCAACCACGGGCTTTGTTGCGGCTGTAACAATGTGAGATTGGGTGGGTCAGGCCGGGCCAGAAACACCGTTACATTTGGAGGCGAGCTGCTGAGATCAGATCCGTCAACAGGACAGGCTCTAGCTAGGCACACTGGGGAAACAGGGAGAGTGTCTGCTGCCACTCTGTGCTGCGTAGGGACGGACCTAGGGGTGGTCAGAGGGGCTGACGGGATATTGTCAGTTCGCAGGGACAACCTAGGGGCCTGAAAGGAGTGAGGGGTCTGGAGCCGGGCTATAGCTGACCGAGTCACTTTGAGGCAGTGCTAGTTGGTAGGATGCCTAAAGGGATAGCCTGTTAACATGGTCAGGAGTCCTGGAGAGGGTCTGCACTAGGCTGACCAAGAGAGGTAGACGCCCCAAGTACTGCATGGCAGAAGCCAGAGTACTCTAGCCCATTCCAGACACTTACCATAGGGAGCACAGACTGGGAGGAAGGAGACACAGCAGACACTGAGAGAGTGAGCCTAGCCTGAGGTAGTGCACATTGAGTCAAGCCTAGTTCAGGTACACATGTGGTGGTGCATCTGAACATCTTTATTGTACTGATGTGGAGGCTGCCCCGCAGAGCGGAGCCCCATGTACGACAACTGCTACGAGAGGATGGAGGAGCCGCGTGGTGCGGAGAACATAAAATGGCGGACAGAGGCTGATGGGGAGGGCACCCGTGGCGTGCAACCCACTGAAGAGCAAACGGTCGCCGAGTTGTCATTGACCAGGCTGCTCTGGAGCGGAGCGAAGGCTATGGCTGCCCCGTTTTTATCCTGTATGGGACAGCGAGGGGCCACCCTTGAAGAGTGTGAAGAAATTGTTGTAATTGGGGGAGAACCCCGTGAGGAGAGCAAACAGATGGACTTTTTGGGCTCAAAAGTCAACCAAAATGGCGGTTCCCGCTTGCTAGGGAAACCGCATGGGACAGTTACAGAAAATGTGGCTGGTGCAGGACTTGCAAAAAGCTGGCCGGGAATGGCGCGAACAGCAGAGCCCCGCCCTGAAGGGGGGCATGGCGCGAAAGCTATGGCTGCGCCGGAATGGACAGTGACTCACTCAGCCCCTGTGCTGAGTCAACCGTTGAGTTTATGGGACCCTCCCCTGATTTCTACCAGGGGGAGTGACTTTCAACTATGGCCTGTGGGGATGCACCCACTGGGCCCAGGGATTGATATCCAGACGGCGCCACTACCGAAAGTAGTTCCGGCCGCGGAAGGCAAGTACAAGAAAGAAGGATATCTTGCACAAAAAGCGGCTGCAAGAAAAAGGCGGGAGTTAGCCGCGGGGAAGGACCTCAGCTCTGAGGAGGAGACTGGCGCGAAAACGCTAGCCGCGCCCACCAGGGATGAGAAAGGAGCGGTCTTTGTTAAGGGGCATGACATTCCCCTGTGGGACCCGCCCATAATTATGACCCCTGGGGGCGGGTTCCAGCTCTGTCAGAGGAAGGAGGAGCCGAAGCAGGGAGTGGCGGATCCAGCAACTTCCACCAGTCAGTTGCGAGGAACCTCTGACTTGGAGAGACCTACACTGAAAGTGGTCCCTACCAAGAGAATGGCCTGCTCCTCCACTGTGGGCACAATGGTCTCTACACAGCCCTACTCAGTACCCGGCGGGCTACTGGTGGTACGGGTGGCTGGCACCGAGACGGTGGTCGGGCTCTGCCTACAATGCGGGCTGCCCGGAGGCACGGTCAATACAGCGGCACGTTGCCCTCATTGCGGGACTTTGTACCTGTGCCTATGCCCACATTTATTCCTATACAGCCTGCTGACCCCCCGGTGGACGTGACAAGGCGCTCCGCCGAGTCCCCGGGCGCGCTATGGAGCAACCGCGCGAGTCCCGGAAACAAGGGACTGGAGCCTGTCAAGTCGGCTGGGTCACTGGCGATTGTGGCGGCTGAATCAACCCCCGCGTTCGGGGAAAAGAGACGGTCACCCCGCCCGGAGACCCCTAAGTCTGGCAAAGGGGATTACTCGGACGAGGACCTCCGTGAGCTGGCGGTGGTAAGAGCGGAGCTGAAAAGGCAGACTGGGAGAACGACACCCCGTGGGGTGAGTGGCAGGACGTCCCCCGCAGATCGGCGATCCGACCGATGGAGTCCCGCCATCCCAGGACCTGGCGGAGACGGGAGAGAGACGCCTACACCCCTGCGGACGGGTAAGCCAAGCAGCCCTATTACTTACTTGGTTGCAGCAGACGGCGAAGCGCTGGAAGGGCCGCGCCAGGCCCAAAGCGCACGTGGAGGGACGGCATCACTTCCGGTGGCGACGGCGGAGCAACCGGATGTCGTCATAGAGGAAGAGATCCCGCATGGGGGTCCCACGCGAGATGGCGACGCTTCCGGTTCCGGGGAGAACGTCACTTCCGGTGGCGACGGCGGAACCCAGGAAGAAGAAGCAGCGACGCTTCGGCGATCGGGGGGAGGTCCCCGATCACTTACAAGGCCCAGAAATTTGAGAGACGATCTCAGGACTGTGGAGGGTGAGGCATCCTCCTTGGATCAGTCCACGGACAGTCAGGAGCGGGCCATGATCCCGTGGGGTCCTGCCCTGTGCCCCTGTGCCCAGCCCCAAGCCCTAGTTAATACCCCTACCCCCATCACACGGTCACCGGGTTCACCGCCTAGCCTGGAGTACGTGGACAATTCACCGGGGGAAGAGGGAAGACGGACTGGGGAAAGGCAGCGCAGTGGCGCTACGGAGGGCGATTCACGGGGAGGAGGAGAATTGAGGGTGGCAAATACAGCACCCCAGCCAGTGGTAAAGGCCCCGGGGTCCTCGAGGTGGTTCACACAGCGATCCACGAGATCTTCAGGGGTATTTTCATTTGACGACGACAGGGAACCAGGGCCTAACCCATTTAAGGAAACCCGGTGGTGGGCCCCGCTATTTGAAGGGTACTCCGCGTGGATGGACCGTACTCGGTTCCTCATCCGGCGGGAGGACGTGGTAGATTTCTGGTGGAAAGAGGGAGAGTTTACCCCAGAGCAGAGGGACAGGGAATTACAGGAGAGGTGGTTCCAGCTGGAGCGTAGAGACATAGCGCCCATGGGTCCCGACACACTGTCAGATCCAGTCGATCCGGATGAGCCCCTATCATGGGTGTTACCTGGGAGGGCAGGTAATGCTGATCTGACCAGGGTCAGTAGGGCGGAGAGGGCTATAATAGTCAAGTATAAAAAATCCCATGGGTTGGAGTATCCCTATGTTCCGGAGCCCCTGATGGATGAAATTGAGGACAATAGGGAAAGGTGGCTCCAAGAGACTATAGAGCTGTATTTAGTAAAATGGGGGAGCGCCATTGTAGGTAAGAAGGCGGAGGAAAGGATAGACACCCTGATGCGAGTGTGGAGCATAGGGAGAAATATTCACAAACATAGGGTGACCTATAGGCCAGAGAGAGGATCGCCTAGGCATTACTATGTCACGGTCCTGGATATGGGTAACAGGGAGTTGAGAAAACCTGACCCAGATCACTATTTTTAGGGGGTACTAACACATTACACGGGTTCGTGGCTGCTGGTCGGGGCGGGCTTGGCGGAATGTACTGTAGTCATTGTTATGGTATTCTGAAAATTTGTATGTGAATGTTAACATAATTATGTCCTATGTTACAGTGCTTCCTGGAAGAAGGCGTACAAATTTAGGTCCCAGCGAGGACGATGGGATTCACCAGGGGGAGAATGTAGCGGTCATGTAAAATGCCTACAGTCATCTCTCCTGTTGGCAGTAAGGCCTGGTAAGTGTGGGCATGCCAGCAGTAATTATGGAGGTTTCCCCTCACACCCTGGTGGGGTGCCCTGTGTATGGCTGGGACTGGTCACATGCTCTGACTCCATGGTTAGTGATGTCAGAGGTGTGTCAGCCTCAGAAGCTTACATAAGGCACAGCACTGTGTTCTAAAGTTAGTTCTGCTGAGGAAGGAGTTCAAGTTCTATCAGAGTGTCAGTTATGTTATAGTAACTCCATGGGAGGCTGTGTCCAGGGACCTGGCACAGGATAGTGGTCCCTGCGGGGATAGGGAATCCCTATTAAAGGAAAGAATCGCCTTTGAAGGGAAGCAGAGTGGACAATCATGAGAGGCTAGATCTCAACTGCGAGGGGCAGCTAGCCCACATCAATCAATAAAGATGTGTTCCTTCAGAAACCCTCTCGTGTACATCTGTGGCATGAGTGTACAGAGAGGAGCACCACGGAGGAGTTCCTCAACAGGATCATCCCTTTGCGGACGCAGGGACCCTGTTGAGGTGGAGGCGCTGCTCTGGAACTAGGTGAGACTCAACACACTACCTCAGCTGCCTGTCTAGACGGGTTCTCCCCACACACCATCATGCGGGAGACTCAGGAGTCCTGTAGCCAACAGGTGCACCATATGACATATCCACACTGTAATGGGGTCCGGTTAGACCACAGGGGCCAATGTGAGATTGGGTGGGTCAGGCCGGGCCAGAAACACCGTTACATACAGTTTAGAGTGCAGTTATAGGGGTACTTCTTGAACTTCTCTGTTCAAATCCTGTTTGCATTATAACCCACCCCTTGCACCTACTTTTTAAGGACAATTGGTTAATTAGGTGAGCAGTTCTTCAATACCCCTTTTGTTCAGCACAGGTGGCTCAGTTAAAAACAGATTGAGCCACCTGTGCTGAAGCAGGGATATCCATAAAAGCAGGCCTGCTGATGGCGCTTGAGGACTGAGTTTGAGACCCCTGGTCTATACTTTCTTACTTAGTACCTCTTTGGTCCCATCTTGCGTGCGTATGTGTGCGTGCGCATGCGTGCGTGTGCGTGGGGTTTCTCTTTGAAATTCAGAAAGCTTTTATTTTCAAAAAGGACTTTGACTGGGGGTTTCCTGTCAATCAAGAGTTTCATGCAACCGTACCTTGTCCTAACCCCATGTTTACAAACTCCACCTTCTGTGCAGTCACCTAATACATTATAGCAGTTATAATAACAGCATGAGTATGAGTTAAGGAGCTTTCAATATGAGGTTAAGTCCTGCATTTCAATGACATTTAAATTGCAGCTTGTCTCGTCCCACCCAGGCCCAAGCCATAAATACTTACTGTACATCCCATCAAACCAGTTTCAGCACCCAGAGTGCCAGTCTACTAATCAGTTCCACTTGGATTAATACCAGCAGTGTGCCTTGGGATATATGATTTATGTAGGCCAGCAGAGACTATTCCAGCATCTAACTCGCCTCAATACCAGTCCAATGTGTCTATAGACTAGAGCAAATTAAAATATCACTTGTGAGCACATTCACGTCTTAGAGAGGTCTGCAACCCTGCTTCTCATTATTATCTCCTAGCATACTGTGCTTCCACTACAGCAAGGGATTCTGGGACACAACATGCAAATGAACACACAGTGTCACCTTTTGCTTCAAATCCATTTTGACATGGACCCATATAAGCTCATGCCTGCCGTATCACACGGCTTTTCAGCACAGCCTGGGTTAAAGTGCATAGGCTATAAACCTACTCACAGACAGGTTTTTTTTTTTTTTTTTTTTTTTTAGCCCGGGTGGTGAAAAAGTGATTCCACCTCAAAAACCGTGCTCATGGTCCAGTGAGACCAGGTGCTCAAAACTTGTGACAAAGTCCGCTCCGGAGAGTAGGCCAGTCCGTGCCATAAGCAGTCCTCTCCAGCCGAAGCCTTGGAGTCCTCCTGTTCCCTCCTAGTGCAGCTGACGCCGCAGGAGGGTCCAAGTCTTTAGGGTGTTCGGCTGACGCCTACTAACCCACCGCAATCTTCCCCCGAAGGGATGGCGACTACTAGCCAGCACTCAGTCTTTGCTCTCCGGAGAGAGGGGTAACGAGAGGGGTAACGATAACCCAACAAACGAAACATCAAAAATCCATAGTGCAAGTGCTCCTGTGCTCTGTGTGATGCAGTGCAGGAAGTGCTCTGACAGACGACACAAAAAAGTGTGCACGAGTGCACGCCCGGCCCTTTGCAAGGCCAGGCGGGTGAAAAAAAAATAGTTGGCTTGTCCCCTCAGCGGAAGGCAATAAGGGGGGCCAAGTGCGGGAAAAATAGGGGACGGTGCCAGTGGAGGCCAGACGCCCAAAACGACCAACCACAGTGCAGCAAGTGATACTCCACCAGGTTTTCCACGCCTGGTGGTGCAAGATTAAAAATGCCCGGGCTACTTTGCATCCGCCCTCTCAGCCCATGACCAAGTGATGCAACTAGGGCCATCCTTCACAGGACAGACCCTACACTTGATCTTAGCCAAAAGGCCGAGAAGCCAAAAGACCTACTGTACTCACGGACAGCTTTTTTTTTTTTTTTCTCCCGAGAGGGTACACCCTCTCGCTCATCGGATCCCAGTCCACTTCAGTGGATAGGGAGCTTGCCCTTGGACTGTCCAACCGAAGTCAGACCCGCCCTCAGTGCCCAGTTTCCCTGAAGGTTTCAGCCCGAAAGCCTAGGTCTCCAGGGACATTGATGCCTTCCTCCGTTAGGATTCAGGACATCCATCTCTTCCTCCCTCTGGCCCGAGGCCCGCATGGGAGTTCGCATCATCTCCCCTCTTTCGAGGGTTGTGCGGGTGCACCCCAGCCCCGAAGGGCTGGTTGTTCGAATGCCATCCCCCCTTAGCCCGAAGGCTCAGGGGTTCTGTGGTCCGGGGTCTGGACACCACCTCTCAACGAGATAGAGGGCCAAATGCTTGCCACAGACCTTTCCTACTGAAACCCCAGATAGGATAGTACTGCATTTGGTCATAGCTGTGCAGGTCGAGAGGAGCACTCATATCGCCTTGATCTTAGCCAAAAGGCCGTCGGATAAGCCCTTTTGGCGTCGTAAAACCGGCCATAGGGATGCATTGGACAGCGTCGGATAAGCCATTCGTCGTAAAGTGAAGCGTCGTAAAACGAGGACTGCCTGTACTGTATTTCATTCCTCTTTAAGTTGTACCAATAATTTGTTTTACTTTCTTTGAGTCTCACTGAGATAAACTCTCAACTATTTAACTAATGCTGTCATCATTAATACAAACGACTAAACGCAAAGACCAAAAGTGGGGATTTGCAAATTGTGAAGTCTTATCGTGAAAGAGTTGTGGGGCCTTATTCTATAAAATTCGAGAACGCCGGTTTGGCGCCACCTATTACATGTGCCTCTATGAGGCTGTCTTTAGAGCACGCTACCGTTGGAACTGAAAAGCACGCGAAGTATGAGGAGACAAAATAAATTGATTTCGAGTGCGACGGCCGGGTCACGTGACCGGTTCACCCAATGA
>WSYH01007150.1:0-34404 GCA_036426205.1 Ascaphus truei | reverse complement strand
TCACCCCTCTCTCCTCCCCCCTCTCTCCTCACCCCTCTCTCCTCCCCTCTCTGCCGTTCATCCAAACACGCGTGTGAGCGGATCGGAGCCTGGTACTTTATACAAAAACTAACTGGAAATCCTTTATAAAGCAGCAATCCCATTTTTTTCCCCCAGTAATTCAGGAAACTGATATAGAGAAAATGACACGTTTTTCTCATATCCCCCTCCCCTTTGTCACTAATTCAATGGTGCGGCTTAATCTCATGACACTGTGGGGCTGACTCCGGAGGCTATTTGTATCTACCGGGCAGTATTCTTCAACCATTGGTTATAACCACAAATATCTATGGAATCGGGGGTTCTCTGGGGGCCGGGGACTGCGGATCAGCCCAGTGGATCACCTTGTTCTGCTGATTTAATTAATCGAGCGAGGGTATTTTGTGCCCGGTTGCTAATACAATTGTTCCACCTGCTTATGCCTGAGTGCTGTCTCCTGATTTCGTGTGACACTGTGTGTGTGTATATGTATGTATGTATGTGTATCTATCTATCTCACTTATGAGCACTTTCACATGCCTCAGACGGGCCCGCCATACTGCTTTTCACCATTATCTCCTAACGTACAATGCTTCCACTTCAGCCAGGCATTCTGGGTAATGACATGGAAATGAGCACACCGTGTCACCTTCTGCTTCATATTCAATTTAACAAGGACCCCCCGTAAGCATATGCCTGCTGTATTACACAGCTTTTCAGCACAGAAGTTAAAGAAGTGCAGAGCCAGTAACCCTACTAACAGCTACTTGGACCTTTTGGGGCCTCATCAGTTGGTTATACTGGCTTTGCAAAATCGTTAAAAAAATTGCATCAATATCCCCCAGAAGGCTATGTGAATGTAACTCCTATATTGTTCGTATCCTCCCCAGGGCCAGATTTACTGTTGTGGGAGCCAAGGGGCAAGTAATTTGTGGAGGCCGCCTGTCAAATCAATTTATTGATTGACATGAAATTCAGTGATCCTAACCATTCTTCTGGAATTTTTAATCTGAAATCTTTGCACGAACATCAAAATAAAACAAAAAGTTAATTCAACGTAAGAAATTCAATTGGTTATATTATTTCTAAAGCAACAAATGTAGGAGCTGTACATAGAAATGCGTTCAACACAGGAAACGGGATGTTCTCGCTTTCTGAGAGGCGGATGTTTCAACGTCTGCGAATTCGCGCAGGAAATCGCTTTCAATGCTCGGCAATCCTCGCCCCGCGAGACGCAGCGGCCTCATTGTTGATCTTAGCCTGTTCTTTAGGATTTTCATCTTTGGGGGGGAAAGACAGCCACCCGTACAATCGTCACCATCCGTACTAGATACATTCACAGAGCAATTTCCAGATTAGGAAATGTAGCTCTGGGATCGTTCTCCGCAAGAGCTTTGTAGAGATTTTAACAATCGCAGCAAACTGCAGTACTTCACTGCCGAGACTATGCTGCAAGTCATCCTAATATACGCTGACAAGGTTAGTCTTCTGCAGTCACTGCAGCAGAGCAGACATCAGAAGCATCCAGATTCTCCCGCTGACTAAGGAAGCCAAACCGTTTGCAGGCCCATGCCATAGGCCAGGAGGTGCACAAACTGGGTGGCGAGCCCCCCCAAGGGGGGGGGCGGGAGATTTTTCTGGAGGGGCCGCGGGCGGTTGCAGAGGCCGTGCGCTCTGCCCCATGGCATTTAAATTAAATGCCGGGGGATCGCACGAGGCCCCCGCAACACTCCACTTACCGGGATTCAGATGGCTGTGACGCGTCGCTATGGTACTTAAAAATTACGCCACGGTGCCATGTGACGTCACACGCGTCAAATAACGCCGCACGTGATGTCACATGACCCGCAGCGTCATTTGACTCGGATGTAAGGTAGGCGGGGGGGGGGGGGGGCGAGAGCCGGGGCAAGAAAGACAGGTGGGCACAGCACCTATGTTGTCTGTCAAGGATGTAACAAACTGATGGACCGCTGGGATGAAGCTTGCTGCACGATACTTCTCTTTGGCTGATATCTGGACTATCTGTCCTTGTACAGAATCCAATGGATTGAGACGCACGTTTCTCACTCGAGATCGCACTTGCGCGACATACTCTTCGTTTCCGGACCTTCTCTTTGCCGTGTCCTCATATTCATCGAACTTGTCTCCCGTTTTGATCCTACAAATGTTCCCAGACGTCGGTGCTGGTGCTGCAGGCTGGGGAACCACTTTTGGATCCTGTGGTTTTGTGGTTTGTTGCATTGACCTTTTCCAAAATGAAGCGTATAATGAATGCCGTTTCCAAACTGCACATCTTTTCATTAAGGCCGCCAGCTTTATTTCAAACCACATCCTTCTGCCCTTGGTCAATTGAGATGTTCATGTGCAATCGCGTTTGTCGCATCAGCTCTGCAAGACCAACGCGTTTTACTCAAACTCTTACGTACACACAACGTTGTGTCTGCACGAGACAATATATAACGCTGTCTCACATTTTAATCTGGTCTGTAACTGTTACATACGCCTATAATATATTATCTTTAACTGTGCATGAAAAGTCTGTATAGCCTCTGTTCATTTCATGTAACAATGTATTCTCATAACGTGGGGGGGGGGACATTGCGACCCCAGCCTCGTACGTGGGGGGGTGGTTATGGGGGGGGGGGGGACGGCGGCAGTGCAGCCCCTGCCTCACACGTGGGGGGGGTGACAGTTCGGCCCCTGCCTTGCACGTGGGGGGTAGGCAGAGGGAGAGTGCGGCCCCTGCCTCACACGTGGGGAGGGGGGGGGACAACAGTGCGCCCCTGCCTCACACGTGTGGGGGGGGGGGGAGGACAGAGCGGCTGCTGTTCACTTACACGTGGGCTCAGCATGGACTGATGATTTTCATAGTGTTTACCCAAACCTGTTACCTTTCCTGTTGCTGTTTTTCAGAGTCCGTTCACAGGCCATTAACATCAGAAGTAGAGCAAAGTTCAGCATTGTGTGTGTGTGTGTTTTACATTCCTTATCCATTTGCCAGATTTTATATTTTACACAAGGGAAATGGAGACTTGTATTATTGATGACGGAAACGGCAGAGACCGTGCTGACTCCAGATCGTATCCCCCCGCAGTCAGCAATCTGCAACCTCTTTGCAGACAGTAGCTATTTTTTTTTAAAGGCTCCAGAAAAATAGGAATTGGCAGATTTACTTTATAGATTTTCCAAGATGGCGCCCATAGTCGTGCAGTAATGACATGGCGGCTTCCTATTGGATTGTCTGACCATTGCGGCGCTTTAACACCGGTGACTAATACTGTAAGTATCTCGGGAACGGCGGGGTCCATGGAGCTTCACACAGCGCGCGTCTCTGTTCCCGGAGGACCCCCTCAGAGTTTAGAGGAGATAGTTGCTTCAAGGTTCTCCAGCAGTTTCCCAAAGGGGCCGGATCAGGGAACCGTTAGGCGTAGAAGGGCCACAAGCTTATTCTAATGTCATTTATCATTTTAAAAGACTTGAGAAATTCCCATTTTAACATTTTACAAGCATTTCTATCCTCTGCACCACATATTTACATGATCTTAACTTCAGTTTCAGTGTGAAATATTGTACTTTGCGCCCGCTATTTTAATACTAGATATATTTATACATATAGTGTGTGTGTGTATACAGTTAGGTCCCGAAATAATTGGTCACTGATACAAGTTTTGTTATTTTGGCTGTGTACCAAAATAAATTCAAGTTACAGGTAAATAATGAATATGGGCTTAAAGTGCAGCCTATCACCTTTAATTTGAGGGTATTCACATCCAAATTGGAGGAAGGGTTTAGGAATTACATCTCTTTAATATGTAGCCCCCTCTTTTTCAAGGGACCAAAGGTAATTGGACAATTGACTCAAAAGCTGTTTCATGGACAGGTGTGGGCTATTCCTTCGTTATTTCATCATCAATTAAGCAGGTAAAAGGAATGCAGTTGATTCCAGGTGTGGCATTCGCATTTGGAAGCTGTTGCCATGAACCCACAACATGCGGTCAAAGGAGCTCTCAATGCAAATGAAACAGGGCATCCTTAGGCTGCAAAAAAAAAGAAAATCCATCAGGGAGATAGCAGGAACATTAGGAGTGGCCAAATCAACAGTTTGGTACATTCTGAGAAAAAAAGAACGCACTGGTGAGCTCTGCAACACAAAAAGGCCTGGACGTCTACGGGAGACAACAGTGGTGGATGATCGTAGGATCCTTTCCATGGTAAAGAAAAACCCCTTCACAACATCCAGCCAAGTGAAGAACACTCTCCAGGAGGTAGGCATACAGTATCATTATCCAAGTCTACCATAAAGAGATGACTTCACGAGAGCAAATACAGAGGGTTCACCACAAGGTGCAAACCATTCATAAGCCTCAAGAATAGATTAGATTAGACTTTGCCAGACAATATCTAAAAAAAAGCCAGCTCAGTTCTGGAACAGCATTCTTTGGACAGATGAAACTAAGATCAACCTGTACCAGAATGATGGGAAGTATGGAGAAGGCTTGGAACGGCTCATGATCCGAGGCATACCACATCTGTAAAACACTGCAGAGGCAGTGTGATGGCATGGGCATGCATGGCTTACAATGGCACTAGGTCACTAGTGTTTATTTATGATGCGACAGAAGACAGAAGCAGCCGGATAAATTCTGAAGTGTATAGGGATATATTGTTTGCTCAGATTCATCCAAATTCAGTGAAGTTGATTGGACGGTGCTTCACTTTACAGATGGACAATGACCCAAAACATACTGCGAAAGCAACCCAGGAGTTTTTTAAGGCAAAGAAGTGGAATATTTTGCAATGGCCGAGTCAATCACCTGATCTCAACCCGATCGAGCATGCATTTCACTTGCTGAAGACAAAACTTAAGGCAGAAAGACCCACGAACAAACAACAACAGAAGACAGCTTCAGTAAAGGCCTGGCAAAGCATCACAAAGGAGGAAACCCAGCGTTTGGTGATGTCCATGCGTTCCAGACTTCAAGCAGTCATTGCCTGCAAAGGATTCTCGACAAAGTATTGCAAATTAACATTTTATTTATGATTGTGTTAATTTGTCCAATTACATTTGAGCCCCTGAAATAAGGGGACTGTGTATGAAAATGGTTGCAATTCCTGAACGTTTCATACGATATTTTGTCCAACCCCTTGAATTAAGGCTGAAAGTCTGCACTTCTATTGCATCTCGGTTGTTTCATTTCAAATCCATTGTGGTGGCGTACAGAGCCAACATTATGGAACTTGTGTCAGTGTCCAATTATTTACGGACCTAACTGTTTGTCAGACTTCTAGTGTCAACAGCTTGGAGGACAGAACATGTATCCGCCTGTGAGTGGAGGGCTCTGCAAAGCTGGGCTCATTTGCGGGGGTGTAAATAATGGCTGGATCTGGAGAGTAAACACCGACTCCTGTCTTGTGAGGACAGTTCTGGCTCTATTTCTCCTTTTCTACAGGCTACCCACCCTACTGCAGGGGTGCGCATTTTTTTTTTTTTTTTTGCTTTGCCGGCCCGAGCGCTCGCGTTCTTTCTCTCCAGTGACCCGACGTCAAATGACGTGTCACGTGACCCCTCGGCATCATTTGATGTGCGGTAACCATGATGATGCGTCACGTCGCATGACCACGCAGTGTTATTTGATGCCACGTTGTCGTGGCGACGTGACCAGAAGCCGGCTGAATTCCGTTAAGTTGAGGTTGCAGAGGCCTCGCGCGTCCCCCAGTCATTTAATTTAAATGCTTCAGGCCCTCATTCTCTCCCGCCTTGATTACTGTAACCTCCTGCTGTCTGGCCTTCCTGCCTCTCACCTGTCTCCCCTACAATCTATCCTAAACGCTGCTGCCAGAATCACTCTACTCTTTCCGAGATCTGTCTCAGCATCTCCCCTCATGAAATCCCTCTCCTGGCTTCCTATCAAATCCCGCATCTCACACTCCATTCTCCTCCTCACTTTTAAAGCTTTACACTCTTCTGCCCCTCCTTACATCTCAGCCCTAATTTCTCGTTATGCACCATCCAGACTATTGCGTTCTTCTCAAGGATGTCTTCTTTCTACCCCCTTTGTATCTAAAGCCCTCTCCCGCCTTAAACCTTTTTCACTGACTGTCCCACACCTCTGGAATGCCCTTCCCCTCAGTACCCAACTAGCACCCTCTCTATCCACCTTTAAGACCCACCTTAAGACACACTTGCTTAAAGAAGCATATGAATAGCACTGTGGATATTCTGAACACATGATACATAAAGCTTGGCCCCCTGCAGACGCACTTACCAGGACTCCCTCCTACTGTCTCTGTACGTTCTCCCTCCCTACCAATTAGACTGTAAGCTCCTCGGGGCAGGGACTCCTCTTCCTTAATGTTACTTTTATGTCTAAAGCACTTATTCCCATGATCTGTTATTTATATTATCTGTTATTTATATGATTGTCACGTGTATTACTGCTGTGAAGCGCTATGTACATTAATGGCGCTATATAAATAAAGACATACAATACAATACAATGAGCGCTGGGCCTCTGCAACCGCTGTACCCCCCCAGAAAAATTCTGCGCCCCCCAGTTTGCGCACCGCTGCACTAAGGCATGAAACACGTATCTCTGTTAATCTTCATCTATATGAGCAAAGTACAGGTTTAAAACTCACAATTGAGGTGAGGTCAGTCCTCTGATCTCTGCACCCAGCCAAGCAATAGAGATGAAAGGAAATCCAGTCATGGTGAAAAAGCGGAGCGCAGCGTATGTTCTCCGCTTGTTTCTCCATGACTGGACTTCCTTTCATCTCGAGTTGCAGGTGAAAGCCTGAGGGCCACATCTTGGTCCTTTGCTGGCCGCCAGTTGAAGAGCGCTGTCCTACAGCACGCAGTGCGGTTCATGGCCCTGAAGGAGGTTATGGTCCAGTAGAGAGGAGCCAGATGGAATTTCCGAAGTCCGTTACTTGGCAATCCACTGCATATTTATCGGTGATGCTGTTGTCTAAAAGTTTAGCTCATGTCTGTTTTACAGTTCCCCTTGTCACTGCAGAGAGGGCGAGCTGTCACACGATACTCGTGTGTCCTGGCCTGTCCAGTGATGCTTCTTGGCTCAATGCGGCCTCTTTAAACCTCTCCCAGGGCCAGGCCTCTTTAAACCTCTCCCAGGGCCAGGCCTCTTTAAACCTTTTCCCACTGCCAGGCCTCTTTAGACCTCTCCCAGGGCCAGGCCTCTTTAGACCTCTCCCACGGCCAGGCCTTCCTTAGACCTCTCCCATGGCCAGGCCTCTTTAGACCTCTCCCACGGCCAGGCCTCTTTAGACCTCTCCCAGGGCCAGGCCTCTTTAAACCTTTTCCCACGGCCAGGCCTCTTTAAACCTCTCCCAGGGCCAGGCCTCTTTAAACCTTTTCCCACGGCCAGGCCTCTTTAGACCTCTCCCAGGGCCAGGCCTCTTTAGACCTCTCCCACGGCCAGGCCTTCCTTAGACCTCTCCCATGGCCAGGCCTCTTTAGACCTCTCCCACGGCCAGGCCTCTTTAGACCTCTCCCAGGGCCAGGCCTCTTTAGACCTCTCCCAGGGCCAGGCCTCTGTGTACTTTCTTCACTGAGATGTGAAGGGAGGATAAGGAACCAAAGTGGATCAATAAAACCGCCCAGGAATGTAAGGAACACTCTGTGAATGTCCTGACATGGTATGCAAGATCGGCTTTTGCGATGTCTTTTTGCCATTTGCAAACATTCTAGGGCTTTTTGGTGCCAAGAGCAAGCTGCCACCACCAGGTTTAGGGTTAACCCCTTCGCTTTGGCAGCAAAGCCATTAAAAACGTGACAGAAGCTGAATCAAAACTCGCTGAATCCCAAAATTCACTTTCGGCCCCTTAAATAGGAATGTCAAAGCTGTTTCGTAGATCCAAGAGAGGAAACCAATGCAGCAGCGATTCCAACGCCGCAGAAACGCAGTGCGTATTCCACATCGGTGTTCCCCCCCAAACCACCTGGAGGATGTTACATTGAATGTGCGAAATTGGAAGAGAAGCAAAAAAAGAGGAAATAATTGCATGGATTCATTCATTTGGCTTGAGTGTCTCCCTTTCCTTGGGAAGGGTTAATTTGGCATATGGTTTGTAACTGTGCAGTGGAGGATATGATGGGAGCGTGAGCAAACCCTGGTCATTCCATTTAAAGCTGCAGTTCAAGCTCCCGTTTATTTTATTTTTTAGTTTTTTTTTTTACTTCAATAGTTGCATGTGGGCAATCTCTACTTGCCTAAAGAACTGCATAGCTGCCGGTCAATTCGTTCTCCGTCTATTGATCAGCGAAGTTTGGCGACATCTTTATATCTGGGGAATGTAAATGGTTGCTATAGGAACAAACATGCTTGTTAAAAAAGAATACAAGAAAATTGGTCTTTCAAAGTTGTTGTTTTTTTAAAACAGAAAATGCTAAAAGTATTTTTTCTTACTACAGAACTGATTTATTTAAAAAAAAAACACACACACATTCAGGATATTGCCTGAACTGCAGCTTTAATGTTACTATGTTCTGGAACAGGTAACATTGTATCACAGTTATCCTGCTATTCCTGATATTCCTGCTATTCACCGCTCAGGATGGAGATTGCTAGGCTCAATATGCTGAAGAAACTCCATGCGAACCCGTCATTTATTATATGGGATTTTTCTCGTGCACAGTAAATCTTCGTGGTTCTGGGATGTGGCTTTTCCTTTTTCCCTGTGTTGGGTGCAGCTCAGAATCATACAAGGTAGGAGAGCGCTCTATACATTTAGCCGTCGGCATCCCGCCGTTGCCAATTCAACCCCCACGATCACCCACCAGGATATTTAACCGCCGAAGGTAAGCCCCTAACCTTACCCCTTAACCTAAAACCCCAAACCCCTTACCCTAAACCCTGTAAAGTTATCCCCTAATACTAATAACCGCGCACTAACCTTAGCGTCGGCTAAATTGCAATGGCTGGTGGCAGCGGTGAGATGTCCCATCTCGGTATGAGAGGGTTGTATATGCAAGAAACCCTTGTATTTCTGGATTTAGTTATGCCTAATGTAGAAGTGGTAATAAGTTCTCTATAACACTGATCAGTCATCGACCTTCAAACTGCTGTAATTAGCTGCCGGTTTGAAGCTTCGGCCAATTGGAGATGGACTTTGCCGCTCTCTTCCGCCCTGACACTGGCAGGAATCGGTACAAGAAGCTGGTTTTGTTGGGTACAGTTGAGTATACTGTCATTAGTTCAGTTTGGCACTGTGTGGGAATACGCCTTGACAGTGTGCAGGTGAGTATACTGTCATTAGTTCAGTTTGGTACTGTGTGGGAATACGCCTTGACAGTGTGCAGGTGTCAGGGCCTCCGTTTCATGTTCGTTTCCCATCCTTTTGTAAACTTGTTGATGAGCGACTCAGATCCGCTCTCTAATTTGTCTTCATTGAGGAATATCTAGAGAGAGCGTCCTTCCCCCGACCTTGACACACACACACGTATTAGTCATACAGCGCAGCGCACCCTCCGTGGTGTCGGGGAACGCAAAGAAACGTTTCAGCAAACCAGCTGTGGGTGCGTACACTTTGCAGGCTCTTGTGCTGTTAGGAATCCGAAGTCTGCTGGCTTTGTCCATATGTGAAATCTCATCATTTTTTTGAAGAGCAAAGAAAACCTCAGGCTCTGTATGTATGGATTCTGTGTGCACCTGAGAGGGTTGTATATGCAAGAAACCCTTGTATTTCTGGATTTATTTATACCTAATGTAGAAGTGGTAATAACTTCTCTATAACATGTATGTATGGATTCTGTGTGCACCTGTGGGGGGGGGGGGGGGAGTGGTCTGCTGGTTACGTACAGTACCTGCCTTTAGTGCAGGTTAAACAGGGTTCAAAACTCTGTCAGTCTTGAGTCACTTTCTACCTTTGCCTCCGTCACCTTGAGAAGTAGATTGTAAGCTCTTGAGGGTAGGGGCTTGTGTCTGAACTCGTGTAGCAAAAATATGACTGTTAAATGTGTGTGTGAGACACCATGTCGTCAACCACAACGGAACTACTGCTGTGTCACCGCGCTGTGTGATCAGTGTCGTGACGCGTTTATTAGTGGATATGCTCCCGCGGCCATCGTGTTTTTAGCGGTGTTTTGCAGACCCATCCCGGAAGCAAAGGGGTTAAGGACTCGTGATTCTGGCACTGAACAGGTTAAAGATGTGACATTCCCAGAGCCACAGAGTACTGACGCGTAAGGGCGAGACTGTGTTTAGTAATTTTTGGGCCCGAGGCTCAGTCAGGTTACACAGCACCTTAATAAGGCTCAGCATTGTTATATAACCTTGAATCGGCAAACCACTTCCAAGGCCAGTGCCTTTGCCATTAGACCGTCTTGGCTGCTAGGCTTGATGCGGCAGGCACAATTCTTTCTCCCTGGGGGCTACGGGAGGGTTATTTCAGGTCCGTGGCCGGGATTGACTTCAGATGAGGAGTTTGGGAGCTCAATCCGGTGTTTCACTTAAAGGAGTAATCCACCCGAACTAACATCAATTTAATTTTTTTACGTGATTGGAACCGGGGGCGTCCTCCAGCGTTGTACCGCATGATTTTCAGCTCTGTGGACCCCTGGTGACCCCTTACTGGTGACGTTACCTGTATTACTTCCTGGTTTTTTAAAAAGGAATTTAAATGACCCTCCACTAGGAAAACACAACCAATGATGTTTGCATCTTCCGATTGGACAGATATTTGGCAGCCATTTTATTTCCCCTGGGAGAGATTTAAATTCTAAAAACGTCAATACCAAGTATCTCTGGTCCTAGGAGGTCCTCGAAGCTGAGAATAGTGGGGTTTGGCTCAAAGAGGTCTCCTGGTTCCTACCCTGTAAAATAAAATGGAGACACTAAAAAAAAGCGTTGGAGGAACGCCTCCTTTTTAATGACATTTAAGGCTGTGTCGAGCTCCAGTATAGTATCCCTTGTGGAAGGCGAGTGAATTTCTACTAAAGACTTGAAGCAGGGGTGGCCAACTCCAGTCCTCAAGGGCCACCAACAGGTCATGTTTAAGGATATCCCAGCTTCAGCACTGGGGACTCAATCAGTGGCTCTGGGGAAAAACTAATTTCAAGCATATCCGCCAGTTATTTTTATCTGTTTGCCTAACGACGGTTCCATGGTTACTTTGCAGACCGCAAAGAAATCTTAGATAAAGATTCAGCTCTCCACAGCTTGTGTTTACCAAAGGAATGTTACAAGCTGAAAAAAAATATACACTGTATATGTTTAAAAAATATGTATACTTCTCCGATTTTATTTTCTTCCCCCCCCCCCACCCCCCAAGGTGTCAGTCAGCTCCATTTACCTTACAGTATGACGCATGCCATTGTCCTGGCCGTAGCTCACTTTTGCCCTAGGTGGGACTGCGTCTGTATTGGCAGAACCACATTCCTGTCCCAAAGCTAAGAAAAGTGTCTAATTTGTTTAAAAAGGTGATCTGAGGGGTTCGATGCCTGTTTCTCTGTGAAGTAGATGACCATTTTTTTCCCCTAGCTTGTGATGTTTTCTCAACTAGGCCCTGAGCCTGCAGTAGAGTGTTCACATGGTGACCTCTGCGATTGGTGGTGGAGCGGGTAACAATAAGCAGCAGGGTGGGTGGGGGGGGGGGCGGCATTTTAATTTCTTCGTTTTGGCCTTTTTTTCTTTTTTTAAAGCAATAAAACATGCAATTTCAAAATGTAGTGAGGGGTGAAAGCTAGAGAGGTAGAATCGCCACCGTATTGGGTAAGTTAATGTAAGCCCTAGTGGTGATGAGCCAAGGGGCAGCACGGGACTGGGTGTGACCCCTTGTTCACCTTGGTAGGATTTGGTGTCTGGTGATGGGTCTGAGTGTGTCGAGGGATTTTGGGCGGGCAAAAGGTTTAGGGAGATATCAGCTAGAGTTGGGTACAGTGTTTAGGGATTGGCTGAAGGTGTGCTGCTAGGCGAAAGGGCAGGATCAAACCATTCGCCGAGGGCGTGGGAATGTAGGCGGGGTCAAGTTTGGGCGGGAACTGTGGATAATATAAATAGGATAAGACCGGTTTAGCTCACTCACATGTGAAAGGTCTGAAGCGATATCCCCACCCTCCTACCTGCTGTTATTGTGTTTTATATTGTTTTAGATGTTTATATTTATTAAAATACTAGCTGAGAGCCCCGGCGTTGCCCGGGATGTTTGTGGTGTGGGTGTGGCATTTGGGTGGGGAGTGGTCCACGCGGCCCATGTGCGGTGGTAGTGCTGCTGTGGCTGTACTGATGGTGATTGTATCGGTGTGCTGATTTGGGAGGGTTTGGTGCTGATGTGGGGGTGCGGATGTGGGTGTGCCGATGGGGGAGGTGCAAAGGTGGCGATGTGTGGGTGCTGATGGTGTTGATGGGGGCTGGGAATGGTGGGGAGGCGAGAATGCCAGTGTGCTGGGGGGGCATACCGGTGTGCTGATGTGGTGGTGCTGGGGTGTGTGTGTGTATACATGTTTGTGTGTATACATTGTATGTGTGTGTGTGTATACATGTGTGTGTGTGTGTATGTGTACGTGTGTGTGTATACACGTATGTGTGTGTATACACATGTGTGTGTGTATACACGTGTGTGTGTGTATACACGTGTGTGTGTGTATACACGTGTGTGTATACACGTGTGTGTGTGTGTGTGTGTGTATACACGTGTGTGTGTATACACGTGTGTGTATACATTGTGTGTATGTATATATTGTGTGTGTGTATACGTGTGTGTGTATACACACATGTGTGTATACACGGGATACATGTTTGTGTGTGGGGTGTGTGTGTGTGTTGTATAATTTTATGTGTGTGTTGTATAATGTGTGTTGTGTGTGGTGTTACATGTGTGTGTGTTGTATACATGTGTGTGTGTTGGTTGTGTGTATACATGTGTATGTGTGTATACATGTGTGTGGTGTGTGTGTATCATGGGTGTGTATATACAGTGTGTTGTGTATACACATGTGTTGTGTATACACATGTGTGTGTGTACACATGTGTGTGTGTGTACAAATGTGGGTTATACACATGTGTGTGTGTATCACGTGTGTGTGTGTATAACGGTGTTGTGTATACACGTGTGTGTGTGGGTACACGTGTGGTTGTGTGTGTATACACGTTGGGTGTGTATACCGTGTGGTGGGTGTGTATACAGTGTGTGTGTTGTGTGTGGTGTGTGTATACACGTTGTGTGTTGTGTGTATACAATGTGTGTGTGTGTATGTTACATGTGTGTGTGTGTAGTACATGTGTGGGTGTGTATTACATGTGTGTGTGGTTATACTGTGTGTGTGTGACATGTGTGTGTGTGTATACATGTGTGTTGCTGTGTGGTGATACATTATGTGTATGTATACCTGTGTGTATACGTGTGTGAGTGTATACGTGTGTGTGTAGTGTGACATGTGTGTGTGGTGTATGTCTCCATGTGTGTGTGTGTTTGTATGTTCCATGTGTGTGTGTGTATGTCTCCATGTGTGTGTGTACGTGAATATGTGTGTGAGTATAACGTGTACATGTGTTGTGTGTACAGTGTGGTGTGTCTAGTCGTACATGTGTGTGTTATACGTTGTACGTGGTGTCTCCGTGTTGTGTAGTGTGTTGTACGGTGTGTGGTGGTGTGTGGTGTGTGTGTGTGACTTTTGTGATGTGTGTGTGTAGTGTGTGTGTGTACGTGGGTGTCTACGGGTGGTCTGTGTGGTGTGTGTCTACGTGTGTGTGTTGGTTGTGTCTACGTGTGTGTGTTGTGTGGTATACGTGTGTGTGTGATAACTGTGTGTCGTGTGTCTACGTCTGTGTGTGTGTGTGTGTATACGGTGTGTGTGTGGTGTGTGTCTACGTTGTGTGTGTGTGTTTTGTTCTGTGTTCCCTGTGTGTCTTTGGCCCGTGACTCCGCCTCAGGGAAGTAAGGGGGGGGGGTGGGGGGGGGAAGGTGGTGGGAAGGGGGCGGGGGTGTGGGGGAGGGTGGGGGGAAGGACGGGGGTGGGGGGGAGGGGATGGGTGCCAGGGTGGGCAGCCGGTGGTGGAAGGGGAGGCGATCGTGGCGGGGAGGGAGTGGGGAAGGGGTGTCGGGGTGGGGGCGAACTGGGGGGGAGGTGGGAGGGGAGGGGGTGGTGAGTGGGGGGGGGAGGATCTGGACGGGGGGAGGAGGGGGTGAGGTTTTACGGGGGGATGGGAAGGCGAAGGTTGAATGGGGGGGGAAACGGTTGGGGCGGGTGGAGGGAAGGGATGAAGGTGGAGTGGTGGAGGGGAGTGCCGAGGAACGGGGGGGAGGGGTGAAGGGGAGGATGGAGGGGGGAGGTGGGGGGAATGGGGGGCGGGGGTGTGAAGGGGGGGGGAGGGGAGGTGAGGGGCGGGGGAGTGGAGGGGAGGGGTGACAGGGGAGGGGGGTTGGAGGGAGGTAAGGGGTGGGGGAGGGGAAGTGAAGCGGGGGTGGGAGGGAGGTGAAGGGAGGGTGGGGGGTGCAAGGGGGAGGTGTGGGGGGGGGGTGGAAGGGGAGATGAAGGGGGGGGATGGTGAAGGGGGGGTGGAGGGGAGGTGAAGGGGGGTGGAGGGGAGGTGGAAGGGAAGAGGAAGTGGATGGAGGGGATGTGAGGGTGGGGTGAGGGGGAGGTGAGGTGAGAGGGGGGTGAGGGGAGGTTTGAAGGGGGGTTGAGGGAGGTGAAGGCCGCACTAACGTCCTCGTCCCCCTTGCCACGCTCTCGCCTGCACGTCGACCATTTCGACGCGTAACACGGCAGTGCGCCTGCCCACACGCTAGATTTCCGGCCGACTCCACGTGGAACTGAGGTCGGGAGGCAGTTATGTGTGCCGCTCCCCCGCTGTGTCCCGGGCACTCGTCCTCACTGCTCCGGAGGGCGCTGGGGGGGGGGGGGGGTGTTTGAAGCGCGGAGGACAAGGGGAGGCGGAGGAGGGACGGAGCGAGGGTTATGTGGAGGCTGATTTCGGGGAGGAAGAGGCGGAGGCGGGTAGTGTGAGCCCCCCCCCCCCGGGTTTACAATGGCTCATGTACACCCCCCCCCTACTGTGTGTGTGTGTGGTGTGTGTCTGTCTGTCTGTCTGCTGTGTGTGTGTCGTGTGTGTGTGGTGTGTACCGTGTGTCCCTGTGTGTGTGTTGTGTTCCTGGTGTGTGTTGTGTCCATGTGTGTCCTTTGGGCAGTTTTCCCCCCCCAACCCACCCACTCCGCCTCAGGCACAAGGAGAGGTGCTCGACGGGGCGGCCCAAGGGACCAATGAGATTTCCCCTAGGGACACCGGACATCCAGCAGGCAGGCAGGCTGGCATGCATGCATGCAGGCAGGCATACAGTGCTTTCACTAATATAGTATAAGACAAAGATATTTAGGGGATGAGCAATGCCACGATATGGCTATGATAGGGTTAGGTGAGTTCTCCTATAATTTAAATGCAAACAGAAAGGGATTTAACTAAAAACAGACTAGGCCCCCATCACAGAAAACCTCTAGGAACTCTTGTGTTAAAGGAAGTCACATTTTAAAAGATATCAGGTCAACGACACTGAAATATGATGGACACCCTGCCTCGTCCTCCCCCCCTCCCCTCACCTCTCCTCCCCCGTGTTCTCCCCCGCGTTCGTGTGAGTCCTCAGGGTGGGGAGCGGCAGTGCTAACGGGGGCCACTGCAGTGCCCTCTGGGACTGAAGGAGTTAAAGGGCCGGCCAAACGTATTATTATATAGCTATACATTATTATATAGCTATACATTATTATATAGCTATACATTATTATATAGCTATACATTATTATATAGCTATACATTATTGCATATCTATGTGCATCAAAGGGAGCCTTGGGGTGTCGGAGAGCTGTTGGGGTTTCTGGTACATTGAAGACGGAGACCATGACTTTTTGGGAAGATGACCCCACTGAGGTTTATGAGGGCAACTGTTGCATTGGGCGCCGCTAAGTGGGGCGAGCAGGGGGGCCAGTTGATGACATCTTAATTTTTCTTGGAATTAAATATTTGCGCTTTTCCTGCGTCTGTTTCACACGTTACAATGTGTTCCAGTGAGAAAATCTGTGGACATTTCCCGGAGTGAATATACAGTAATCACGCGTAAGGTTACATTCATTGTTTGTAAAGGATAGAGCGACACGTTTTGAATGAAGTGGAAATGTTTAACCCATCCCTTGCCAGAGGGTGGCCAGTAACATACGGCAGCAAGGATTTCCGTTCTGTTCTTGTGAATATTCATATTTTTTTGTGTGCCCCGCTGCGCGTTTAATGCCGTTTTAATCTTGGACCTGCAGTTAATTAGAACAGATTGCGTCGGGATGAGAGAATTGTGTATTTTTGCAGCATTCTGATGCTCGTGTAGCTGTAACAATGCCATATTTTTATAAAACGAGTGAGTTTACCTTCAATACACAATTTACATACTGTACATACATACAAATGCTTCCTTGGTTAAATACTTTTTGCACACAGCCTATGTTATTTTTTTCTCTCTTGTTTTTGTTGGGGTGCTCTGGATCTAATAAATGCAGGTGACGGAGTTAACCCCGCAATGCATTACTTTACTTTTCCGCCTCTTCTCCCACGGATGGGTATAGGCGACGCCCACGGAAAACTTCACTTTCAAAAGATCCATGGATGTTGTTTAGCTGGATATACCCAACGGGGACGCTAGGCCCAAGGGTCGACTGTGCCCACTTGGTTAGAAACGAGGGGCGCCACGTGAAGGCAATTGATTATCAATTGATAATGAGAGGCTCTATATTCACATCAATTATCCTTGCGCCCCCACAATGCATTATAAAGCAATTTGAAGGCTACAATATGGCGTCTTCCTGATCTATGTTGCAAATCCCCTGGAACTCAAGGGCCAAGGTGCAAACCCTAAATCTTGGGGATACAAATCATACTTTTTTTATTTTTATCCCGCTCACATTCAACAAATCATATGTACAAACAAGTTGGCAGTGATTGGGGGGTGTTGCGTATTGGCACAAGTGGAGCCCGTGTCACCCCCCCTCCCTCACGCCCCCGTCATGTTTTGTGATCTCAACGTCACTTGGTCAGAGGGTTCACCCAAAGCGGATCTGGCCGCAGTGCATTGTAAAACGATGGCAGCGCTGAAGTGGTTAACGGTGTAACGCCCGCCCCCTCTTCCTGCCCAGGACAAGAATCCATGCCCAGGGGAAACAATATGGCGGCCAGAGTCAGCCGCGCACACCGGCGGCCAGTAGAAATCTGCGACATCATTGGAAGGTGATGTCATGACTTTCTATTGGTTGAGCCTGGCCGCCGCAAATGTATCGAATTTTTTTTTTTTTAATTATATTTTCAAATGAAAGTTTTCATACTTTGTGTCCAGTTCCGGGGAGCCCCTGACACCTAGAGGGGTTGACCTCCTAAGTCACACCTGGTTTATATAATGTGTTAAAAACATCACAATTTCCCCAGCTAGAACAGAATAAATTCAGATGACACCCAAGATAGAATGGTAAACTAAACTGGACGGAAAACCTTATAAAGGAAATATAACATAAGGAGAACGTCCTGCATCACAACTTAACATAACAACATGACAGAACAGAGTAAAAACAAAGAGCCCAGTCTAAACAAATATGATAACTAAAAGAAAGAACGGGAGTCACAAGCAAGCTATGATACAAGGTTTTAAGTTAAATGGTCGAGATATTAGATCAAGACCAGTTATAAGTTCGAAAAAATAAAAAAATGGGTATAACAAATATGTATTGAACTATGTAACATTATACGATAACCTATGTACATGTAAATACAATATGCTACAATGTAATATTTTGAAATGTATCTAAACACCCTAATAAAAAGATACTTAAAAAAAAAAAAAACCATCACAATAAGTAAAAAATAAATATATGAATAAAAATACTGTATATACATCGTAAATACAGCCAATTTGGGAGGTTTTGGTGCTTCAAAAAGAAAATAATGTGTGTGTATATATATGTATACTGTATATGTATTATATACTCCCCTCAGAGTTCCGCTGCTTTAGCGCATTGATGGACCCCCTCCGGCAGTGAAAGGGTCAATGCGTCTCAGCATGTGCTGCCTTTTTGTATCTTCACAGGGGAACAACATATTTGAATTTAAGAGCCAGCTAGAATTTTTAGGAGCCACCGGCATACACACCCGACCCTCCTCCTCGCTTTCTCCTCCAGTCCTCGCTCCGAGTCCTACCTGCTCTCCATACAACGCATCACTCCCCCCCCCCGTACAGCAGAGCGACGGAATTGTCGAGTCACCGCTGCGGCCGGTCACAGCGCCTGCCAGATCCTGTTTTGACGTCACGCTAGTAAAGTAGGCTAGGGTGCGCTGTTGCCAGTTGCGACAGTGACTGGTCGGCGCCAAAATGTTAGGCGCCTGGCCTTTTTTCCATCCCTGTTTTCAATAGGTGAGGGATCCTAAAGATTAAAACTAAATGTTTTCCTGGGACCTTTTCTAGGTGGGAGAAATCCCTACCGCCTGGGATAGAACAGCATGGCAGATGGAATAGGATGAAGCTTTTTATTTCTACTATGATGTCACTGCCCACACATGGGAGGCAGAGCCAATAAATAGTGAGGCCGAGGCAAGCAGGGGGTTCTGGGAGAAAGAACAACCACAGAGCTCCCCCCTAATACTGGGGCAAAAAAACTAATAATAATTTGTTTATAAAAAAAATTTTTGTCAGCGTGTGGTTAATGGTCAGCGTGATAAAATGCACCAATAGAAAAAAAAACAATCATTTTGGGGCATTTCAAATGGGGTTGTGGTTTTAACTCCGATTTTACCCCTTGTTTAGTAAATATTTCCATACTTTTCTTTTTATTAATTATTGTGGTATTTATAAAAAAAAAAAAAAAGTTTTAAACTTTTTTTTTTTTTTTTCCAATTTATTTTTTGTTAACAATTTTCAAATGTGTTACAGAAAATAAAATGGGGACTTCAGGGACGTCATACAGCAAGAACCACATCTCAAACAGGCTGGACCCACAGATCCATATTTAACATTGAGCAATAATGATGGGATCCATTTTGACATGAGACAAAAACAAAATAATTTAATAATAATAGACCTGACATAATGAGGGGGAGAGGGGGGGGCACCTTTCTAGGTCCAGGATTTTTTTACCCTGTATACTACCTGTAGTTTTAAAGATTTTAATTACAAACTACTGTATTTTTGCCACTAGGGTTGCCAGATGTCCGGTGTTGAACCGGACTGTCCTGTATTTGGACACTGTCGAGTCAAAAATGAGAGGTAATGCTGGACACGTATGTGTATAGTGGTATTACCTCTCTGGACATAGTAACCTGACCGGCTTGGGTAAAGCGCGGGAAACGCGTAAGAGGGGGTCTCTCTTTGCTGTTTTTATGTGCCGCATTAAAGCATTTTTTGTACCGGTAACGAGCAGTCCAGCTATTCCTTTTTCCCTCCGCTGCTGCACCTTCTTACAAACCCTGGCTTGCTGCTGGGTAATGTCAGGAGCCTGGGGCCAGGGAGAGGAGGAAACAGCATGGAGGTGAGAGGTGTGTGTGGGTCACACCTTGCACCATTGTCCAGTGTTTTTGGAGTAGCCACCTGGCTACCCTACTTGTCATATGTCTATGGATCACGATACACTAATGCTGCTAAGATACCAGTCTAACAAGCACTGCCTTTGAAGTGGGTGAATGAGGGTGAGTACTGGTCCAATTATGAGGCTTCGGCCACCAAACTTACATTGCAAACTCTTCAGGACAGACGCCTGTAATGTTTTGTGTGCAAGGTCCCTGGGCAACACTGTGTGATTGTAGTGAGACGTGTGCGCTGACGGAACAGGTTTGGGAGACATTGCTTTCGATGGAATTCTGTGTTGGTAGTGTGACCGATCCCAGGCAGTGTAGTGTCCTGAGCTTGTGGGGGGGGGGGGGGGACACACACGCTTAATCAGACAGCATGGATGGAATAGCTGTCACTCACTTCGGGAGCTTCCAAAGTCACGCCCCACAATGCCTTGCTGCTGTGGATGCAAAGCATTGTGGGGAGCGACTTTGGAAGCTCCTGCTGTAATTAACCCAGACTAAGGTGCAGTTTGGGGCCTTACTAAGTGCGCGCCCATATATGGGTTTTGGGACCCATTATACTGTGTGGGAGTCGCCATTACACTTTTTTTTTGCGTACCCTTTGGAGACCCCTCAGGAGCTCCTATGCGTTCCTGACCCCCCTGTTGGTAATGACTACTCTGTTTGTAAAAGCTGCATTTGCAGTGTACCTATTTCACATTTTATTTCTTTCTTTTTGACAAAACATTGCCGCAACATCGAATGTCACAGGGATCACGAACAAAAAAATGAGTTTTCCTGTGTTGCCTAAACCTCTCCCCCCAAACAAACTATAAAGTGAAACGTTCTGGGTCCTGTACGATTTGGTCATTTTTTAGCAGCGTTTGCCCAAAATGTCTGAAATTGTACATTTGTGTGGACGTGCAACTTTTTAATACAACTCCCTTCAGCTCTAAATGGGGGGGGTGGGGTGGGAGGAAGTGGATTATTTTCCTTTTCATTCATATTAAACGTGTGAACATACTTGCATCATACCTGAAATGACTGTCCCTGGCGTGTTCGCGTGTACGGGCCTCAAGTGACATGTCAGCATGTAGAAAATGTCACGGGCAGATTAAAACCGCAGTCCTGCACCTGTATCGTCAGATTGTTATCAGGATGAGTGCCTCAAGCTCAGAGAGATGAGAACATTTTTGTGTCGGTATAAACCACATGAGTTTTTCTCTTGTATTACGGGTTTTATTATTATTTATTTTTTTACATTTTCTTAAAGGGGCAGTACAACAAAATATTTTTCAGAACTCATCATAGTAATTGTCTTCTGTGGAAAGATTGTCGCCTTAAAAGGGTCCCAGCACTAAAGCGAACAGTGACAGGTTGAATGAGGTAACTAGCTCGCCTAGCAGCGCAAGTGTTCAATGTAAGGCCAAGATTATTGGGCACGCGACGTTGTGTGCGGCGCGAACAAAATACAGTACCTCCATCAGGCCGGCCATAGTGCGCGCGACCAGGAGCGACCGCGCGGCGTAATTTTGAAGAGACAAATAATTTAGGGGTTTTTTTTTTGCGCGTCGGCCGCGTGACGTGAGCGGTTCAGCCAATGAGGACGAACCAGCCTGGTGACTTCACCGTCACGCCCCCCCATCGGAGTGCAGGGATCGCTCGGGCGACAGGCCTGCATTATAATGGAAGCCTAAGGCAAGGCCAGCAACAGATCACGCTGTAAAGATATCCCTGCTTCAGCACAGGTGGCTCGATGAAGCCATCTGTGCTGAAGCAGGGATATCCTGAAAAACCTGTCCGTGGCCGTGAGGACTGGAGTTGCCCACTCCTGATTTAGGGGATTAACACATTAAGAAAAAAAAATCTGAAAAGTATTAGTGTATTTGAATACTCTTCGTTTCCACGGTAGACACACACTGGAGTTTTAATTTAATTATTTTACAGTTTTTATCTAAATGGAACTGCAAACGCTTATATACAGTATATATTATTATTTTTTTTAAGTTGTGATGCCATCATTAGCCAAACAAACCCCGTTTTGAGCTCGGCACAGTGACTCTAACCTTCCTTGTGTGGAAAATGTTGCACTCTAGAGATGGATCTGTAATTGTGCAATTTTGGGGTATAGGAAAAAAACAGCTGCCTTTTTACCTCCATAGCAAGTTGTCAACCAACAACAGGTTCGCTCTCTTTCTAATGGAAAAAAAAATCCTAAATCTTAGCAATATAGCCCCTATTTAACATGGCGAGATGTTGGGTAACCCATAGTTCAGGATGATTTTCTGCCCCTGTTCATATGGTAGTGACGCTATTTCCCAGCGCTGAAGAAGATGACTGACCGTCGACGGCGGCACGATGGGTGACGTCACCCATCGCCGTCGCCACCGGCGAAAAGTTTTATTTTGCCGAGCGGCGGCGGCGCGGGTTTCCAGCCATTTGATTGGTTCAAGGGCCGTCACATGAGGCGACAGCCCTTGAAAAATCAAATTTTGCTGGCTACCAGTTTTTGCGACGTCGCTCCGTCGCATTGTCGCCGCCGCGCTTACTATAAGCGCACGCGCCGGCAATGCGTTTGTTTTCGGGCGACGTTGCGTCGCCGGCAGTTTTAAGCGCGGCCTGAAGTCTTCTCCAGCGGGGAGCTGGTGCCTTCATGGCAAAGTGAAAAAGGGGCTGAAAGAGGATGGATGTGAGTGCGCAGTTACTAGTGCATCCCTAAATTCTCACTACATTAAAAAAACAAGGGGGGGCGGGGGGTGAAGCGTCTCCATATCTAATCTTATTGACATTGAAAGAACCCCCCACAAGTCCTTGTCACTTGACAGAGTGATTGTGACCGGGTGTGAGAAGTGGACGGAGGAAGCAGCAGTGTGGACGCACTTCAATCAAGAGCAGTGAAAGTGGTTTCATTTCCACTTCCTTAACCCTTGAACTACTTTTTTTTTTTTTGCTGTTTTATTTGTCCTTGTCCCGGCCACGTTAACCCCTCTCGCTACGCGGTGTGATGTAGTCCGATGCTGAGCAGTGCGCCCGCGATCTCCCGGGCCCGTGGTGGTTTTCCTGCGCAGATAACAGAGGAAGTCTTGCGCTCGCTAGCTGTGACTTGGCATTTCCTGGCGTTGGCTGCTTTGCTTTTTTTTTGCTCTCTCTCACTTTTTTTTCTCTTTCATGCTGGATCACATCTCTGCCAAGTTCTTGTCATTTGCTGTGGCACTCGTGTGTGTGTGTGTGTGTGGCACCTGCTTTCATGGTCCCACCGCTCCCTGGCTCCAGCATCTCCGCGCATTGTCCTGCTTGGCTCACGCCATCCTGAAGGTAGTCTCTCTCTCCCTCTGCCTTCTGGGTAATGGAGCCGTGTCAATGGACAATATCGGTGCCACTTCATCAGGTAAAAACCACCTGTTTAACCTCCTCTTCTTTACACAAAGAACCTTCCAACTTCCTCCCTTTCTCTTTGCTTTATGTTTCATTGGTTTCTGCTTTTACATCAAAGACTTTGTGTAAGAAATGAAGTGATCTTACTGTATCTGCAGGTCTCTTTTTTTGGAGCAATATGGATTTTTTCCCCCTATTTTTTTAAAAATGTCAGTCTTCCTTTTTTTCCCCTTTTTTAAACAATTTAGTCTTTTGTCCAGCCTCGGAAAATATGTGCCTTTTTTTTCTTCTTCAACACCCGTGTAAAATCTACAGTGAAAGGAAACCAGTATTCTTGTTATCTTCACATCCATCAATGAAACCGTTAAGATATCGGAATATGTGAAGTGAAGAGAAATGGTTGTTTTGTTTTGCAATCTTCTCTAGTATAATTAAACGACTGGCCTTAAATGGGTTGCTGGCTCTTTATTTTAATAAAAGTTTTTTTTGTTTTTTTTTACTGGTTTGATCCGGGTGTCTTTCTGAACCAAACTGCACTATTTTTGGCGCTGCGGGAACCCCCTTGTTCCTGTCATGCTTACTAGTTTACTTACCGGGATATCTTCAGGGTATTTAAATGTCTGGACAACAGGAAGTCGCAACCATTGATATGGTCTAACCGTTTGTCAGCCCGACCAGAGAGATTTGGTGGTCTATGTATTTCCCCCGGGAGGGATCTTTTAACTCCACTGACTTTATCTGCTATATATACAGTATATATATGCAAGTGTTTTCTAGGTAAAAGGATCTTTGCATACAATACATTGCATGTGTTGTGCCAGGAGTGGCCAACTCCAGTCCTCCAAGGGCCACCAACAGGCCAGGTCTTTGGGATATCCCTGCTTCAGCACAGGTCATTGACTGATTGAGCCACCTGTGCTGAAGCAGGGTTATCCTTAAAACCCTGACCCGTTGGTAGCCCTTGAGGATTGGCGTTGGCCACTCGTGTGCTTATAGGAGGACTTCCCTTGCTCCTGTAGAACTACGTTGACGGGGGATCTTAATTGTACTTCTTTTGGTACGCCCAATGTTGGAGGGTCGGCACCTGTTACGGGCTCACACCTAGCAGGAATGCTGCAGTGTTGCCAATGACCTTCTCACCAGGACAGAGGTCGTTGGAGGGGACATTTGGAACCTTTCCTGCTTCACTACTTCTCCTAAGTAGACCCTGGATAGTTCCCCCCCCCCCCCACGAGTGTGCGAATCAGGGTGTGGGAAAGGAAAATAAAAGCAACGGGAATTTTCCTTGTACTATTTTTATCACTAGTTTTTGCTTCGAGGGGAAACGTTGCATCTTACTTGTGTATTGTGAATTTTCTTGATATTAGTTACTTGGTCATTTAAATGTAGTTGTTTCCCCCCCCCCCCCACCATAATTAACCATTTTGCTGCCGGATGGGGCGAGCAGCGCATCTCTGCGGTTTATAAATGGTCGTTCTTTGAGGTTTTTTTTGGTTTTGTTGTACTTTAACATGTAACACTCAGACCTTTATAAAAGTGCAATCCATGCTCTTTTTTTTTTTAATACTCTGGATTGAAGCAGGGGGTCTCCGGAGCTGAACCCCATTAATTTCAGCTCCCGGGAACCCCCTGCTTCTGGAGATACTTACCTCCATAGCAGGTACCAGTCGCCGCTCCAGCCGAGCTAGCTGGGGTTTAAAGCTCCTGCCTCACGCGAGCCAATAGGAAGCTGAACCTGATGACGTCACGGTTTCCGATTGGCCCACAAGGCGCGGGAGCGTGGGACAGCGGCCATTACTTGATCCCTGGTAGCTAAGCGGCTACCATCACCTAAGTGTCTCCGGAAGCAGGGGGTCCCCGAAGCTGAGATTATAATGGGGTTTAGCTCGGGGACCCCCAACTTCAATCTAGGGTTAAAAAGTTAAAAGAATGTATAAAAAAAAATAATAATAACCTTGGGTTGGCGCTTGCACACTTGCTGTTGTGTCGGACCCGTATTTCCATATAATGTGAAAACATGTAGTGAAACTGTGTGTTTGTGGTTAAGACTTTCAACCTGAGTCTTTTCCTTTTATCTCCATTTAAAGGGGCAGTCCCTCCTAAGACCAAAGTGTACTAAAAACCGTGCCCTGTTTACCGGGTTCCGTCTGAGAGACGGATCCATTTACAGCAACAAAAAATGTCCCTGGCTGCTCCCTCTTGTCTGGTATCACTGAGTGTTCAACAAGCGTTTGCACAGACAGAGCCCCCGCTCTCCCCTCCTCTTATCTCTATTGGTTCTTTGATAAGACCGGGTCGAATAAGGCTGCGTCCCCACTAGCGTTGAGCGGGCGGCACTTGCCGAGTTCACTTTGTGCAAAGTGAATTCACACGTCCCCGTTCACGTGGCGCTCTTGCGCGTGCACGCACGCTCTCCCTTGCTTGGCGCTTGGGAAGTAAAAAAAAAAAGTGTTCGAAGCGCGCTCAATAGGCCCCCCATGTAACCCCCCTCACCCCCCCCTGGGCGTGCTCGCAAAATTCGCACGTCACCCGTGCTCATGCTTGGAGAGTTGGGGACGTCACCACTCAAGCATGAGCGCGGTCAGCGCCAGCGGGGGCACAGCCTAAGGGTAAAGAAAACTCTTGAAAGACTAACCCTCCCCCATTCAGTGGCCCCCGAAGAATTGCCATTTTTGATTTATTTTCCAGAGAAGCAAAAGAAGCCACGTCTTTTGCTTTTAGCCGGATTAGTTTCCGGAAGCCCCGTAGGCCAGGTCCCTGCTGCCTTCTGCAGCGCGCGCTGCGGTGTGCGCTGCAGGGACTAGAACCGCCCCTCAATGGGGCCGGGGCCACTACCTACCTTGGCCACCGCACTGCGCGAGCAGATTTGGAAAACTGTTCAGGACTTGCGACGGAGCGCTGGCCACGCCCCCTCACCGGCGGTTCAGCCAACGAGAGCGAACCTGCTGGGTAACGTCATGGCCGGACCCCCGTCTTTTCCCCTGCAGCTCTGCGCAGACTGTGGAACAGAGCTGCACGCACCGCCAGCCTGGCAGGGGCACGGTTAGCGCCGGGGCTTTAGCTTGTTAAATTGTTCGCAAAAGTGTGTGTGTGTGTGTGTGTGTGTGTGTGTGTGTGTGTGTGTGTGTCGGCAGCTTGGACTGCTGCTTTAACAAGTGAAAGGAAAACTGGCCTCCAGCAGAGAGGGAAGCTTGTGGGAAGTGTGCTCTTCTTGGGTAACAAGTCATTCTATCGTTAAACGCCTGAAGAAGAGCCCTGTGAGGCTGACAAGCTTGTACACATGGCTTCCTTTTATTTCAGAAACAAAAGTTATCATACTACGTATTTTTCTTCTTTTTTTTTTAATATTAATACGACTAAATCTTTTTTATTTTTTATTTTATTTTTAACCCCCTTTGGCTTTTGTCTAAAATAAGGACACACTTAGTTTTCTCGGGAGACCCAGGACTACAGTTTTGCCACCACCTGTCTAGGACTGGTTATGCTAGATGACACACCATGTATTGAGCCGCTCAGATACCTGAATGTGTTATTGTGGGCGACGCGTTCTGCCTGTTCTGTAACATCAAAGGGCCGTTCTGTGCAACCAGAGCCTTCACATGTCGTCTGCGGGGCAGCGGTGTGTGTCAGTGCCGGACAGCATCATTTAACCATCTGAGTGTCGGTAACTGGCTGCCACCTGCCTTCTGGATCTCCACCCCGTGGTGGCTTAATGATGATGTGGTTGCGGGCCAGGCCCCAGGACGCGAATGGAAGAGCGACGCGATATATCCGTTCCGATAACGTTGCAGTGAGCGCGATCTCCCCCTAGAAAACGTATTATTTTTCTAAGATGACGTGCTCTGTACATTATAGGGCACCCCTAGACTGCCGGGCCCATGTGACGTTCGGGGCGCATCATGGGGAGTTAAAATAATATTGGTATTTAATTAGTTTCATACAACCTGTAGCAGCGGCACAATAAGTCTGTAAACTGTGACCATAGCCCAGGGGAGGCCAACTCCAGTCCTCAAGGGCCACCAACAGGTCAGGTTATCAGGATATCCCTGCTTCAGCACAGGTGGCTCAATTGGTCCCTGCTTCAGCACGGGTGACTGTCTTCAACTGAGCCACTGATTGAGCCATGTGTGCTGAAGCAGGGATCTCCTGAAACCCTGTTGGTGGCCCTTGAGGGCTGTTGTTGGCCGCCCCTGCCATAGTCGGTCCTCATGGGGCAGTAATTAAGATAACACTGCTGTAGCAAATAGCAGGTCATAAATTTGACCCGCAAGGAACAGCGGCGCACAGCTGTCGGAAGGTAAAAGGGCAGGAGAGCACACTACTGAAAATAAGTCTTCTTTATACAGCTGGGCGCCACCGTTCCTGCCCTTTTTTTGTGGCCTTCCCGTTACTCTTCCGGCAGGGAGCACGCCATCGCCTATTCTCCGCAGCTGTCCAGCGTGCGGGTATCTCCTTCAATCAAGTTACAGGGGGGGGGGGGGGCTGGTTGTGGGGTTGCCTTTTTTGGTGTTTTGCAATAGGTGGGTTCCCGTGGTCGGCTGGGTCAGATCTCTGGGGTCCTGCACCTCGGTGATCCCGGCGGTCCGGTTCCGGCACCGTGTGCGGTTCCCTCCAGGCACCTTGAAGATCCCAGATTTTTCTACATATCACTGCACTGGACATAGATTGCAAGCTCTGCGGGACAGGGAGTTCCTTTCCTATTGTTACTGTTATGACTGAAGCGCTTATTCCCATGATGTGTTCTGTTGTTATGCCACGTGTATTCCTCCTGTGAAGCATTAGGTACATGTATGGCGCTATATAAATAAAGACATACAGCCATAGTAAATGGACTTGTGCTGCATTTATAGACGAAGGTTTCTTTCACCTTTGAACTCATCTTTGAATATTGATTTTCTCCCACATTTACGCTACTATATTGCTGTGGGTCTGTTAGCCCGGACTGCAGACCCTCTATTTTCAGCAATTCACCTTACCTTCAGGATCTTTTTTTGGATATGTACAGTATATGACCGGGAGGTTACCTTCATTATTATGCCATTGGTAAAATGAATATGGTAATTACTGGGGGAGAGAGAGTGAGCATAGTACAGTATATAGTCTCTGAAGTGACAGGTGACTGTCAGGATTTCATCCTACCGGCCCTATAAAAAAATTAAAAAAAAGGGATTGTGACCGAGAGACAAGTTGGATCCATCTCTTGTGTATGCACTTTTCTGTGTGTGGGACATTTTCTGCTCATGGTCCCCTGGGAGAACCTACTACAAGACTTTGTGGTCATATATAGGTTTTCTGTGGGGGTGGTGTCGAAGTTCCCCCACACCCTTTTTTTAAATTTTTTTATTTATATACACTGTTTGATCTTATTTTTACCTTTTGGGGGGACTCCTAGTTTTTGGAAATTTTTTACCACCCTGTTTTGCTATTTAAGTTTGTGCATATTTCTTGGAACAAGGGGTCCGAGGGCTCTCCTTAGGTGTGAGCCCGAAACCTTCAGAGCGTTCTATGAGGTTCCCGGCATGGTATAAGCCTGGTACAGCAGACGCGCTATTGATGTATCGGTTAATTCATGGCAAAAGTGCAGGTTTTCTAGGGAACGATCGCCACATCTCCAACGGGTTGGTCGTTTCCAATTGAAATGATTGTGGAGCTAGACCCGTCTCCCCAATGTCCTGTTTTTCATTTGGTGGGGGGGGGGGGGTGGTTATGGCATCGCAGCTGAAGTGACCACATGACCTAAAATGCTGGTGGTTCGATGGACCACCGGCGCTGTAAAAGTTGAATGAATCCTGGTGGTTGGGGTGTAGGGTGAGGATTTTTGTGGGTGCGTGTGCTCTGTGTGGAAGTGAGACACAACTAGGGGGTCAGTCTGTTGTTGCCCCTTTCACATACGCGGCCACGTCAGCTAGCATGAGTGCGACACCTCTATTTTAAGTATGATCTATGGGTGTCGCCATGCTAAGAGATTGGAAAGTAAACGAACACTTACTATGTAAGCTGGAGAGGATGCAGTATGTAATATACATAAACTAACGTTGCTGTGTAAATACCACATCTTAGTTTCTTGCGATTGTTGTTGATGTTCAACGTTTAATATTCAAACACGGGGGGTGGGGAAAGAAAATATGGATTTAAAGGGGCAATGCCATCGATACACAGGTTTCATCCGAACACACCATATAAAAAAGCAGCCAGTCCCACCCTAATATTCTCCCCAAACATCTCCCAATCTGCTGACTTGCACACATTTTAGTTCTACCCTATACGGTTCTACGAAGGTCCAGAAATCCCACTCTCTTTATTGTCCCGACCGCGTACCTCTGCGTCCCCCTAAAAATGAGCAAAAAGTAGTGATGCTCAGAAGGGTCACCAGCCAGTGGGCACCCGAAGAGGTAAGAACTGTTACTCTATAGCAGGGGGGCGCAAACTGTGGGGGGCACACGCCCCTGGGGGGGGAGAGGAGTATAAGATTTTCCAGACGGGGCGCGGAGGTTGCAGAGGCCCTGTGCTCTTCTCCAAAGCATTTAAATTAAATGCGGGGGGGACGGGGGGCGCGTGAGGCCTCTGCAACTTCCCTTGTCTTAGGCGAAACGTCAGTGAATGACGCAGCGGGATGGTCACGTGACGTAATTTGACGCCGAGGACAAGGTAAGGAGGGGGGCGCCAGCAGAGCAGGCAGGGGGACAAGGGGGAAAAGTTTGCACTCCCCTGATCTATAGTATAGGGGAGAGTCTATGGTTGCTACTTCTTGACTTGCTGTAGAATCCCGTGCTTGCCTCATCCTCGCAGCGGGTGTATGGGTGTATGGGTGTATGGGTGTATGGGTGTATGGGTGTATGGGAGTATGGGTGTATGGGAGTATGGGAGTATGGGAGTATGGGAGTATGGGAGTATGGGAAGTAGGGGTATGGGGAGGAGGAGAGTATGGGAGTATGGGGAGTATTGTTTGTATCTTTGTACATATATGAGTGGGCACCAATGGTGTGTCGTATTTAGATAAAACAGGCAGTCATCGGTTATCCATGGAATCGTCTGGAAGTAGGTTGGATAGTGAAACCGTTGTAAATGAGTCCCATGTTAATCAGTGGCGGTGAGCGTGGAGTTTGTAACGCATTCCGGTGTCGAAAAACGGCCCACAGGGTTTGCAGTTAAAGGTGTTGGAGATGGCCATTGTTGTAAACTGACTGACTTGGCGATGGGGCTGGGGATGGGCCTTGGGGTGGTAGGGATTACCCGTAATGAGAATCAGGGTGTGTCTTGGTTGTTGGAGCATTTTGTAAAGTTAGGAAGCATCAGGTTGCCGGCTTCAAATAATGGGGCCAGAGCTAAAAGGGTAGGCATTACAATTACTGTTTCCACAAATATTTGTGATTGTGGGATTGGTTATACCTTTACAAAGAACCCTGACTAGATGAATCACCTATTTTCCCCCCTCCCCCCCATCCCCTACACATCCCCAGCCTAGACATCCCTCGCCCACCGGTCCTGTCCGCCCCCATCCCACTCCTTATGCCACGCCCCCCACACTTCACCTCCACCCCACCTCTCGCCCCGTGTGATCCCCCCCTCCTTTTCCCCAACCCCCCCCCGCCCCTTCCCATGTTCTCTGACAGATGAATGGAACATTCTAAAGCGTCCTTTACAACAATGGCTTGGAACAAAAAGCACAATGCCAATCGGAATGCTACATTTGTGAAAAGTCACCACTGTCGATTGCAGAAAAATAGTGGTCGGGCGGACTCTCCACCCTCCCACGGACAATGGGCCATGAAAGCCGGTAGTTGCCATTTTGCGCACGCTCCGGCCACGCATGTCACCCCCCGGCCACGCATGTCACCCCCCGGCCACGCATGTCACCCCCCGGCCACGCATGTCACCCCCCGGCCACGCATGTCACCCCCCGGCCACGCATGTCACCCCCCGGCCACGCATGTCACCCCCCGGCCACGCATGTCACCCCCCGGCCACGCATGTCACCCCCCGGCCACGCATGTCACCCCCCGGCCACGCATGTCACCCCCCGGCCACGCATGTCACCCCCCGGCCACGCATGTCCCTCCCCTCTGGCTGCAGGTAGGAGCCGGTGAAGGGAGAGGCGGAGAGAGCCGGAGGAGCGCTCTCAGGGATGGGGAGCCCGTGCAGCGGCCTGTGGGGGGAGTGGAAGAGCGCCGGGGGAGTGGGAGAGCGCGGCGGAGAGAGCCGGAGAAGCGTTTTCGGGGATGGGGAGCCCGTGGAGTGGCCTGTGGGGGGGAGCCGGAGAGCACGTGCTCTGGGGGTGGGGGGGGGGGGGAAAAGGGGGAGGAGGGAGGGGGGGGGAAGGGAGAGAGCCGGGGAGCGGGCTCAAAGGCATGGAGTGTGTGAGCCGACGGGGAGGTGAGCTTTGTGTGATGGGATCCAGCGGGGAGAGGAGGTGAGTGGCCGGGTGGTTGTGCGTGTGTCTCCCTCCCAGCTGTGGGTAGGTGAGAATGTGGGAATTGAGAGCCAATGAGAGGCGTGCGGGGGCGGGGCCGGGCCACGGACCTATCTGATTGGCCAGAGGGTGAGTGACAGACCAACTGACCAATCAGATTGCCCATAAGCACAGCCAACATACAACGTTTAAAAAAAATAAATATATATATATATATATATATATATATATATATATATATGCAAACGTAGTACAGGGCTTGGGTTACAGAAAAAAAGATTACAAAAACATACAGGACAATATATGCAGACTGTTTCATAAAAATAAAAGGAGTAAAATAGATGATCTAATTACGTTCGTGCATAACACCATCAGATTCCTTCAGAGAGACTTGGAGTTGGAAATATGGAAATCCATGTGTGCAATAGACAACACACACTACGGTGAATTCCAAATTCATATTCTCAAATGCATGGTTTATATCGTAAATTTCCTGCATTGTAATTTGGATAAGCCCACCTTTCTGGATGTGTCCTTAACTCTCCCTCATCAATCTCCAGCGACACCTTTATGGCTGGAGGAGGAGAAAAAAACAGCTTTTGTTTTTAATCAAAAGCTGCATGAATATAAAAACATGACCATAACTTTATTTGTATAATACTTAGAAGAATGCCACCTTCACTATTGCGTTTGTATAATTACCATAGACGTGTAGACATTAAAGTTGATGTGTTTACTGCTAGGTTTGAGAGACAAATGGATATCGTGTCTTTTTGCCCCCTTACCATCGTGGATGGTTGGGCATCATTTAATACGTCTTTCGCAAATGTTACAAAGACAGGCATGCAATGTTACAAAGACACGCATGCAATGTTACAAAGACACACATGAAATGTTACAAAGACACGCATGCAATGTTACAAAGACACGCATGCAATGTTACAAAGACACACATGAAATGTTACAAAGACACACATGAAATGTTACAAAGACACACATGAAATGTTACAAAGACACGCATGCAGTTCTCTCGGGTCGCGGTTGGATCCCGATATATCTTTATATTTTGTAAATCTACACAATCGTGGAATATCTTACTGGCCACACCGTCTGGCGTCCCTTTAACGTTATATTAAAAAGTTTCTTGTTTATTTCTACTGCCAGACAGAGTGATCGCCGTATTTCAAGCCTCTACTTTCCAAAAGAAACAATGATAACCTCACTCCTAGACAAACACAGGAAGCCAGGCAGGGTCACTAACATCACCGGCCGTAAAGCAATGCCTTGGCGTTTTAAGATACAACTTCCAACCCAAATGAACCTCTTGTGTGCCAGATTGCTTAAAATACTGAATATTTCCTGGCCTTTTAACATTGATATAATAAAGAAATTATATATTGAAGACTGGAATGCCACACATTTTCTATTGGCCATATTTGTGGTTATTTGTGTCAAACACCAGAGCACAAATAAACTGAAATATTTTGAGGGAAAGTTCCCCTTTTATTAACTCAGACGTACATATATTTGTGTACAGTATATAATGATACAGAGAGCCCCTGAAGTTATCAGGACAGCAAGGTAATTTGTACATACTGTAATACAAATATTTGTAGAAGAAGTTGGAATCCCACCTAATCCCCGATACGTGTGATTCTCGTGTAAGTGGTTGAACGTTGTGTACCCAGAGCCTGTGCACATACGGTATCAGAACTCTTGCAGGGAGTTGTGTGTGTTGTCATGGTATTCGGTTAATGTAAGGAGGGCTGTTATTGAGTAAACTGCTAGGGAAATAAAGGTTATTTTTGCCGTTAGGTGGAAAAGTCTCTTACCCTTTTACAAACATTTTGGGAACTAAAACAACGGAGCTGTCTTTGTTTGAAGTAGAACTTCTTACACTGAAGATTCCAGCATGCAGAAATGTTTAACCCCTTCATTCCTGTTTCCGGAATGATGGAGTCCGTGATGTGGAGCTTTGTAGATCTAGGCATAGAAGTGACATACTGTGATGCTGTGTAACAGTTATATCACGGGAGGGCGGGAGAGGAGCAGAGGGGTGTCTCCTTTTTGTTATTAGAAGAGGGGATATCGGACCATTATATCATTGGTGGGCAACAGGCGGCCCTCGTGGGGTTCTCCTGTAGCCCCTCAGCTGCTGGTCACCCCAGCAGCGCCTCTCCCTCTCTCCCCAGTACATAGGTAGTGGAGATGTTGCTGGTGTGGATTGTAGCTTCTTCCCACTCCCTGTGCTTCCTCATGACCGAGTTAATCACTAGTTCTCAGTGTAAGGAGGATAGGGAGACAGTATTCATTAGTGTGCCGGAATTACTAGCTTAGCATGCTCCTTTCAACAAGAGTTTGCACAAGCAAAACCACCCCCGTCCCGTCCATCCGCTACTCCTTATTTTTATTGCCACTCTGATAACAGGGTGGGATAAGTGGAAAGAAAACGTGATTGACAAAACTGCCCCATTTAGAGGACCATTAGAAATACAAATGTTTAATAAGTTAATAAATAAAGCAGCCACATACGTTCCCCCTGCTGTAACAACGGATGATGGAAGACAATGTAACCGTGAGATGTTGAGGGTAAAGAAATGGAAGAACGGCTGCTATAAATGCACGGAAGTGTGTGTGTGTCTGGCCACTAGTGACCTGCCCCAGACTCTGAGAAATCTCTTTACAAAAACAAGCTTTGAGAAATGAACCCCAGGAAGAGGTTCTGAAATATTAAAGGGACGGAGCGAGAAGCAGAAGTTGGGCAACCTCTGAGGAGGAGGAGGTGTGGAAAGGTTTTGATGTGTCAATTTCATGGCACAGGATATCACTCTTACAAAATAAGTCCTCATTCACAGATGGATAGTGACCATTTCCCATCTATTCTCCTGTGTAACAGATCTTCCCTTTTCACAATGTCTTGTAGAAATGGCTTGTTTTTGTTCTTGACCCTTGTCCTCTGAACCACACACTACTATCCAAACTCCAACAAGGATTTCTTTGGGTATCATTCCTTCCTGCAACTTATTAAAAGAAGGAAGTTGACACAACATTTTAAATATTCAACACACACACACA
>WSYH01007149.1:0-34404 GCA_036426205.1 Ascaphus truei | reverse complement strand
CCCCCCCCCCCCCCCACCCCTACAGTATAAGAATGAATGACAAAACAACATGAATCAGTTAATGGTTTTTTTTTACTCTCAATTCTCACAATGCTGTGCACATCAGATTTACATTTCAAATTCGAGAAGGGATTTTCCAAAGCGTTACCATAAACAAAGCCTCAAAGGGTTTGGGGGGGTGGGATGAGTCATGTGCAGTAATCAGCTAGCTCCCATCTCAAAGAGGATTACACAATGGCAATATTAAGAAAATTAACGACTCTGTGGAGAGAGGGGGTTGGGTGACTCATGCGCAGTAAGCAGCAAGCTCCCATCTCTAAAAGGATTAGAGTACACGCAGGCGCAGTGAGGCGATTGACGCTCGGCTAGGGACGGATTAAAAACACAATGACTAACTAACTTCAGAAAATTAATGACTCTGTGGAGGTGTCTGTCGATAAGAGTTTGTGTGTGTGTGGGGGAGGGATGAAGGATTAGTCGTGCAGCAGTTCAAAGAAATAACATAGTGTACTGTAGAGTACAGTAATTTCAAAAGGCAGTTCATCATAATACTGTAATTTGATCCCTACACCCCCAAATATATTACATAAAAAGCACACAAATCAACCATGTGCAAGCAAACGCACAGATTTAATATCGTAATTTCAAGATTGTTTTTGCAGGCTTGTGGATAAAATAACAGTTAAAAGTTATAGGCGCATGAGCAGGAATAAACTAGCTCCCATCCGAAAGAGGATTACACACAGGCGCATAGAGAGGTGATGCTCTGTGCAAATCAAATTCGAGAAGGGATTTTCCAACGCATTCCCATAAACAAAGCCTCAAAATTCCCATCTCAAAGAGAATTACACGCAGGCGCAGTGAGGCTTTGTACTGTAGCTCGGCTATGGACGGATTCAGAACACAATGGCAAGATTCAGTAAATTAACGACTCTGTGGAGAGGGGGGGTTGGGTGACTCATGCGGCAGTAAGCAGCTCCTATCTCAAAAAGGATTACACGCAGGCGAACTGAGGCTTTGTAGTTCGGCTATGACGGATTCAGAACACAATGGCAAGATTCAGTAAATTAACGACGGGGGGGGGGGGGGGTTGGGTGACTCATGCGTAGTAAGCAGCTCCTATCTCAAAAAGGATTACACGCAGACGCACTGAGGCTTTGTTGCTCGGCTATGGACGGATTAACAACACAATGGCAAGATTCAGTAAATTAACGACTCTGTGGAGAGGGGGGGTTGGGTGACTCATGCGCAGTAAGCAGCTCCCATTTCAAAAAGGATTACACGCAGGCGCAGTGAGGTTTTGTAGCTCGGCTATGGACGGATTAAGAACACAATGGCAAGATTCAGAAAATTAATGACTCCGTGGAATTTCAAATCCTTGAGCTAGCGTTCGTGGGGGAAGGGGCTACAGGTACAGCTGCATGAAGTTCAAAGCTAAAGACATACTTTAATTTCAAAAGGCAGTTCATCATAATAATACACCCCCAAATACAGTACGTAAAAAGCACACAAATCAACCATGTGCAGTCAAATGCACAGGGTCGCAGTCAAAAGCTACGTCACAGATTGAATATCGTAATACAGTAAGATGGTTTTTGCAGGCTTGTGGAGAAAAAAAAATTACAATAAAAAATATTTTTTAAATTTTTTTTTGGTCACTCAGGCAAGCAAGCAGTGGTGGGCGAAGTTCCAAGTGCATGCGCAGTAAATTCCTACTGTCAGGCAAAAATTTGAGTGAAACCAGACACACGTTCAAAGGAATGGTGTGGGAGAGATGTACTGTATTGCACAGAAGATAAGAAGTTGAAATACCCTGCAGTGCAGTTAATCATCCTGAGCGAGGGGAGAGCGCTGTATATGCAGAAATGTGACACTGTTACAGTACTGTACACACCTATGCGTTTCAACAATTTTCAAATGAGACATACTGTACAGCAGCACAGCACTGCAAATGCATGTATACTTTAAATATGCAAATGTACAATTACTGCGCGCGCACACACAGACTGTGTACTGACGTAGGATGAACCGTGAAGGTATTAGACATCCAAGACAAGTGTAAACTATACACAAAAATATAATTTGTGATTGTAATCAGAATTACTTTTGTTTCTTAGAGAACGAAAAAAGGATTTCAACCGGTTTTGCACCGGCATCATAAGAGAACAGTCAGGGACGTTTTAAAGCCGAATTTCCCATTCAAAAGATTTGCCATAAAATCAATATGTTCTAACAAAGCACAAAGAAGAACACAGCCGCTTCCAACTTTGTACCGATTATAGTATGTACACGAGTTTGCCAAAAACATTGGAGCATCACTATCAATTATTGCTGCTAAACTCATGGCCAAGGAAAAGAAACTGGTCTCATTCGAAAAATTCAATAATCCTTTAAGGATTTAAGCAAACGCCCCCCTGAGTTTTTACACGGCATTGCAGTATTGCAGACAGCGAGAATAAAATGCTAATATCACGAGCGCGAAAATAACGCAGTTCACTCCGGGCGAAAACGAAAAAAAAATAGTAGTAGTTTTGCCCCCCTTTCCCCCTCCAATCTTTCTGCTTTAGTTGGTCATTTTTATCAGGAAAGCAGGGCTTGTAGAAGGAGGGGTTTAGTAGTATCAACTCACATGTCAAGTTGCATCAAGGACCAAGGTGGAATGTCCAAACCAAAGAGCAACTCCATCATCAAACTGTCTGTCAGCAAAGGGAAAGCAGTTTGATGGCAATAATCATGAGAGTGAGAATGAAAGTTAAAAATATTATTTCACAAATGAATGGCACAAACAATACACTTAAGATGTCATTAAGCTTCATGGGCCCAGATCCACAAAGGTCTGTAAAGTACGGACTCATAGCCTCATGATATGAAAATCAGTAACGGGCGTTATGTTCCCTGAGGTTAACGACAATCCACAAAGCTAATTCTATGCAAAATCAATGTTGACTCCTTACCAGGATCAGCTAACTACAAAAAACATTGTTACTGGGTAGGATATTGCTGCTTTAGTGCACTTCTTCATGTTCAAGCCTCCTCCACTTTAGAATGAATATGCTGCTACAGAAAGGGCACTCAAAAACATGATTGCTACTGTAGGTTCCCATTAATACACCTGCTGATCCCTTTGCTTGAACTTGATGCACTGTACCTCAGGGGAGGTCTCTTCTAATGAAAAGTACTATAGTTTAAAGGAGACAGAAATTCTAGAAAATCAACATTAAACGCCTGATGCGAGGGTGTGTCCATGGCTATTCTAATTAATATTCTTAGAAACATAAAATGTATTTAATATAGCAATAGAGACAAAGAAAACATACTACAATATAACCTTTCATAGAAACGCATGTTAAAGCACAAAATTAAGTCAAAATAAGTCTATTTGTAGAATAATATTTAAGGTAAATGACTTGAGAAAGGAGGGGGATATATTTATTCTTTTAAAAAATGGAAGTAGCTTTTGAGATTAACATTTAAAGAGTATAACTATAAAGTTGCTCAAATGCACTCAGATCATTTACAGTACATTTTGTTTCTAATCAAGGGAAGTGAGAAAATGTTCCCGTGTGATACCAAAAGAACACTTTAATGGTATGTTTCATGTTCTTTCTGTGCTTCTTAGTCAGAATGTGTGCGTAGAAGCAAGAAGATATTGAAACAAATCAGGCTATATGACTAACTGGATATATGAAAGATTGTTTCACTGGAGAGACCAGCTACAGGACACAGAGAGAAAGCAGTCAGCCGAGGAAGTGAGTATTTCTACCTAGATGCTCCCTCACAGCTAATTATGTATGCAGTATAAACACAATATGTCACAGTATTCTGCATAGCAACTCAGGGAGATCATAATGTATTTTCAACAAACTCAATTTAGCCAACATTCATTACAATGTAGCCTTATTTAGAATGCCAATGACAGAAAGAGGTTGAGAAGCGCTTTAATGGGGAATATTTAAAATCAAAATTGTTTATCTTTCTTAAAATGTCATTACACATTTGAAGAATTGCTTTTCCAAAATAAATTCCTAACGTCGCAATGCTATGATGTTTAATATTACCAGAAAAAAACTTCTCCGGTGGCATTGCATACTTAAATCTATGTTGTGCATCACCAAACATTTGAAGATGACAAATCTATTTATTTGCCTGTTCAGTTGCTAGATTTATTTTTATAATATGCAGTGGGTCTGTGATTTGTAAACAATGGACAAGAACTTCTTTATTTAGCAAATAAAAATATCACTTGTGAGCTCAATACCATGTCTCAGACAGGTCTGAAAACTTGTTTTTCACCATTATCTCTTAGCATACAATGCTTCCACTGCAGCCAGGGATTCTGGGTAATGACATTCTTTATTTACACATTTTTGATTCCTGTGTGCACCTCTACCATTTTATGAACTCTGAAATAGTTGGCTGAGCAGAAGTTGCTTCTGATAATTGTTAACTGGAAAAAAATAAGGTGGCGCTAAAACTAAACAACAATAACAATTAGTACAAAACTCAATAGATGTGAAAAAAATCCCTTAATGCTCACATATGTATAAATGAAGGGCGGCTGCCAAATAGAACACTGGTCAGATGAAAGCAATATGTAATAAAGATACATTTGGCGCCTATAAAACACTTAGCATAAAAAAAACTAAAAAAAAAACAATATTCTCAATGCTAAATAATCTTACAAGTAAAATAAACATACAACCATAGGATGGTGTGTGACACAACAAATGTCCTTGCAGTGTCCAACGATGATGCTAGTGGTAAATTACCAAGTGCATGAAATACTGTAGAAGAGAAAATACTGTAATAGCGTATTACTGTGGGTGATTGAGACAAATGAGACAAACTATTAACAAAACACAACAAAAAAGACTAAACTAAGTAGAAACCACAGACACAAAACAGGTGATAGATACCGAATAAAAAATACATTTATTAAAATATATAAATAAAACAAATGAAAACTAAATCCATACAAAAATCCTACTGATACACTATCTAACAGCATTATCGCACCCCTGTGAAGAAAGTTTGACTTTTGAAACACATAGGGTTTATCCTATCACTCTTGCAGCAGCCCGTGTCTCAACATTGCATTGCATTATAGCAGAGACTCTAGCCGGAAGGCATTGAATTAGCTCACACCAGAACCGGCTATTCCACTCAACATCTAGCGAAACCTGAGAGCTACAGTAGCCGTGAGTGAAATTCGATGACGGAGCACTCTGGTATCAGAACACAGACATCCGACGCTGGTGACCATCAGCGAGTTATGCCACCGACTGGTGGGCAGTCTGACGATAGCAGTCATCTTGCAGCAGACTTGTCACGAGTGAGAGGGGATACTCTCTGACATTATCCACCGCCTACTAACGCCTTCCTTCTAGTAAGTAGGGCATTTACCTAGTGCTGCAGAGTATCAGTAGCATTTTTGTATGGATTTAGTTTCCATTTGTTTTATTTATATATTTTAATAAATGTATTTTTTATTCGGTATCTATAACCTGTTTTGTCTCTGAGGCTTCCACTTAGTTTAGTCTTTTTTGTTGTATGTTGTTTGTAGTTGTCTCATTTGTCTCAATCACCCACAGTATTACGCTATGTGTGTTTTCTCTTCTATTTCATGCACTTGGTAATTTACCACTAGCATCGTTGGACACTGCAAGGATATTTGTTGTGTCACACACCATCCTATGTTGTATGTTTATTTTACTTGTGAGATTATTTAGCATTGACAATATTGTTTTTTTTTTAATTATTTTTTTTATGCTAAGTGTATTATATGCGCCAAATTTATCTTTATTACATTCTGATAATTGTTGTTACATATCTTGGGGGTCTGTGATGTTTATTATGACCATAGAAGAGAGGTGATGTTAGAGAAACAGGAAATAGGATTAAGAATAAATGAAGGAAGTGGAAGAGATACCAAAAGAGATCGTTCTTGGTGACACTGAGTATGTCACATTATCTCATTGTGCACCAAGATAAAACTGTAGCAGTGTTCTAAATGTGTGAGAATAAGAGGGATGCTTCCACTGATATAATACAGAGAAAGACTTCCACTCTTCAGGCTTAATATGCATACCTATTATTAATCCACTTTCTCCTATGATATTTTGAATAATATTTTCCCTTGCATCCAAGCCTGTATTCCTGATTGATGGCTCATCACAGAGTAACTACACCTTTAAAACCTAGTCTATTCTAAATATGTTAACAACGATAAAAATTAATTATAGATCCTACTGTTTAAAACTCTTCTGCCTGTGCTTTGCAGCAATCTGCTTTACAGCCTCCTATAAATGATAAAGTGACCTGAGTCAGTGCCATTCAACTGGACAATAAAAGTATTCCCATAAAGCAGTGCTACTCAGCTGATCCAGCACATTTATAATGATAATTCAAAGGAAACTTAGCGCTTACAATAATAAAATGTTTCCTTCCGTACAGCTGCAGCATGCTGTGTTATATAAAGACTTTTCAGGCACCAGTCCTTACACCAATTGGCTTACAATAGCTGGCATTTACTAAGCTCCAATATAGGTTATCGCATCATCCCCTTTTAACAGTCATTGATTTATATGACAGTTAACCCAAGATTGAGGTGCGATAACAAGCATCGGAGCTTAGTGAATCTCTCCAATGTCTTTTTTTGTTCCAAAGGCATGGAGAAACAAAGCAACTTGCCTATGCTCTGAAGGAGCATACACTGGGGTTAGACCCTTCTTCATATGTAATTATGTCACTGCTAGATCACCCCTTCCAATACATGACTGTAGAAAGTTAATATTAACTATACTGTATTTTTACTAGAAGCTCTGGGAATGTTAAAAGCCAGATGTGTGTCAGGTACAATTGTGAAAGCAACACATTTGGATTAGCTGAGTGTGAACTGATAAGCATATTGGCAGAAGAGAGGAATTTAACACATTTCTACTAGTTTTATACTGTGATATCCCAATGTTCTTACTAATGAGGGAGAGAACATCCAATTTTATTGTATAACACACAAACAAACTGATGTGTCTCTTATATTTCAACAAAGCAAATTTGCCATTTTTAAAGAGAACAGGAAATGAAAAAAAAGCTGCAAGATACAAGCTTCTTTTTTCACAAGGCTTAATTTTTTTAAACGTAATTTATCCTAGAAAAAAAGCACGATCAAAGGCTACAATGGAAGTAGCAGCTGCAGTAGAATGCTTCCCTGAGTCTTCTTGCTCCACTGTGTAACTACATTTTTTTTGTAGAGTCTCCATCTATTGTAAAGCCAAAAGGAATTAGCTCTTGACCTCTTTTTTAACAGACAGTGCAGCTGTGCAGAATGATGTCGTAGTGGCTTTAAACTCTGCTCTGCCTCTGTTAGATGAGAATTTTGTTTTGTGCAAAATCATGAACTCCAAAAGTGATGAGTCTACAGTTATAATGTAGGTTTTTTTTTCTCTTGGCATGTCCGTGGGCCACTTAGTTTGGAGCAATTGAAAGTCGGTGCAACTGCAAATCATAGTTCAACAATTTTGTCATTACAGGTAAAACAGCTCAAATGTGAGCCCTCTGGTATTAAGTTTTCCTTTGCAATTGATGAACGCTTTATAATATAAATATTTACAAGACCATGATAAATAAACAGGAAATCTCACATGTAGTAGGCAGCAGAATAAAGGTATCAATCAACTTCACTTGTCATTATCAAAGATATAAACATAGTGGCCTATTCTAGTAGCTGTGAAAAGTGCATATCCGAGAAAAAAGAGTCCTATTTGCTCGGATATGCAACTCGGCATATTCTAAAAGCCCTTTTCACATGTCCCAAACTGTGCGATAAAGGTTTTTTTAGATGCGATTTCATTCTGGGTCTGCAAACCTGTGTGATATAGCCAAAATGTCTCAATCTCACAAATGTTGCCAATTCACTGGTTTTCTAGAACCTCAGTTAATCCAAAATGCAAAATCGGTGCAGATACTAATAGATTTGATCTCACCCCCTAAAGGCTGGCGAGATTGACCCAATAGATGCAAAATTAGCTGTTTTAGCACAGTTGAGCAGGAACTCCCTAATTGTATTACTTTAATGAACTCTTTTATGCACTTTTCTAACTTTTCCCTGTACTGTCTGCCTAATTTCTGCAAACATTACTAATGCCTTGGCTGGACTAGGTGAGGGGCCAATGCGAAGTTGAGTGACCAGTAATGCCCTATCCTTTGTGGACTATTAATATAATAGTTTAAATGTATTTTACCTATAAAATATATACTATATACAATAGTTTAAATCTAATTTTGGTGGCACATGGAGGCAAGTGGATATTGAATTGAATCGAATAGTGAATTGCCCAAGGTCACAGAGAGCTGACACTTGAATTTGAAGCAGCTACTGTATATGTGTTTCATTGCGTGCAGCGACTGCCTCACATACCCCTGAGGAAATGGCTATATGTGACAAAACGCGTTGGGCTCATTCTATTGGAGCTGGCAAAGAGTGATCATAGATCATGGAACCTACTACACACACTGAGACACTCAGCTACTATGAGAGAACCATCCAGGAATTCCCCTTTTTCAAGCTGCCGGAAGACACCAAGCTGGCGTGGATGACAGTATTGAGGCTGGTCTGGGCACTAATTTCCAAACACTAGGAGACTGCCCGTAAGGAATTTTTCTTTTACAGATCTGGAGATCAGATGCTTGGAAGATGCTACTTTAGCATGGACCCCAAGATTTACACAGTATCGAGGTTGGTCGGTACAGAAGATAACATCTCCTTCATTTCCCCTACCAGCAAGAAAAGTCTGCAATTTAGGTATTTCCCATTACACTTATACAGAGAACAGCTACAGTATACAGATGAAGCGGCCGCTATTCGAACATTTACCTGGGTAAATAATGCGTTATGCCGCGTGGTGTTTCGAGATGTTCTGCTGCAGACTATAATGGCCCATTGTAATAACACCGCAGGGATCGCTGCGGTGTGAGTCCTACCGGGGTCTGCCTGTCTGTAATAGACGCGCAGTAAGAGATAGGCTGAATCAGTCACTCTAACTGCGCGGCTCTCACAGGCAATCACAGGGGTTTTAGTTAATTTTAAACATTACAGTAATGTAGCAGGGGGTCTCCGTAGCTGAACCGGATTGATTTCAAGTCCGGGGATCCCCTACTTCCAGAGATACAAGCCCCGTTATGGGGTGCCGGTATCTCCTATGCATGGAAATGTCTTGCGTCACGTGATCGGGACATTTCCATGCGTTTAGGAGATACCGGCACCCCATAACGGGGCTTGTATCTCGGGAAGTAGCGTGTCCCCGGACTTGAAATCAATGCGGTTCAGCTCCGGGGACCCCCTGCTACATTACTGTAATGTTTAAAATTAAATAAAACCCCCGCGATCGCCTGTGAGAGGCGCGCTGTTAGAGTGACTGATTTAGCCTATCTCTTACTGCACGTCTATTACAGACAGGCAGACCCCGGTAGGACTCACACAGCAGGGACTCCTGCTGTATTAATCTGATCGGCCATTATGTCTGCCGCGGTAAAACTTGTGAGGATCACGGACAAATCTCGAAATCCATTTTGAGATTTGTTCGAATAACAGCCGCTGCATCTGTAGAACTAGTGTCTTTATGTTTGTGATTATATTTGGGTACAGAGAATATCTTGCAGTTTCCTCTGTATCTCTCCTTTCCGAATGGAATGAGAGTACTACTATTACCAATCATTGACTGGATTTTATTAATATTACATCTGGCCAGCACCGTGGGATATATTTATATTCAATAACCATCTCTAACAGGAGTTGCATTTTGTAAACTAACAGCTGATGCATCAGCTTAGTAGAGTGGAAAAATGTAAACTCACCTATCTCATCAGGTCTTACTTACTTACATATTTCCTTTTAACTAGACAAGTACAAACTTACTGAGATCTGCTTCTGGACTGTTTGTTTGTTATTTTTCCAAAAGCTCTAGAATTCATGAATAGTTACCTCAAACATTTTTTTTACCAAAAGGTTCTGAAGATATAGCTAAAACTTGTCTAAATTCTAGTGAAGTTGGTTCAAACTTTTCTAAGTTCTAGCAAAATTTGCAAATTTTTTATTTGTTTATACGTGCTACACCTTCCTTTTTTTTCTATAAAGGTAAAACTTCTCTGCTCCACTGACAGCAACACAATTAAAATCCCTGCAACTTAAATTATAAACTGTAATAAAGATACACGTGGACATCAATTAATTGTTGATAGTCTTGTAAGGGTTCCAGTCCGGGGTATTGCTGGAACCTGCCATTATGTGGCTGCTGTGGCCATCTTGGTTCCTGGCAAATCTCTCACTGGACTTTGTGATTGGCTGCACCTGTTCCTGGGCTTAAATTGCAGCCTGAGCCTGACTTGTGGCTGCCTGATGTACAGCTCTGCACCTATTGGCTGTCCCTGCTATTGAGAGCCAGCCTTTTCCACCAAGAAGGGGCTGAGCATAATCCTTTTTTTGACATGTGGTAGTCAAAAGCACCTTGCCTCGCCTGTCTTTTCCTGTTTGCTGGGGCCTTCTCTGTTCCTTTGGCTTCCCTGGTATCGACCCCAGCTAGTAACCCCTACAATCTGTACTCCTCGACCTCGTCTTGCTTTCTTTCTACGCTGCTCTCTCCTACCCTGACCCGGCTACCCATGACAATGAGTCCCGCATCCAGACGTCGCCGCTTCAGGTCAGTGTGTCAATATCCCCACCTTGGCCCTGCAGTTCTGTCCTGTTTTTGGCAAGCACCCGTTACAAGTCTAAATCATGTTTACTTCTTGGAAACAATTCAATGAGGTATGAACATTTCTTATACGAATCCCACATCTTAACAATAAGTTGCATACTCTCTAGACTTATGTGAAATCTGTGGTTTGTTTCACTTGCAACATATCCAGAATAAATGAATCAGCACTAATGAACAATGCATACCATTATGAGGCACTACATCTTACAAAACATCTGGCTGCTTTTCGTTCTTACTAAGGCTACAACCCAATTCACTGAACATCTGCAAAACCACTTACAATCTAAAATTGGAGCTATTCATTTACGTAATGGTATTGAGGGATGTGGAAACATGGACCTGCATTATTGCTGATTATTGTATTGTATTGTACTATGTAGTCTATAAAACCAGGGGTAAATCATTGACAGCTATTGACAAACATTCCAATTTTTCTCCCTACTGTCACAACACAGAATGCGAGCCAAATATACCTACAGAACTGCCAAGGGTATTTATGACTACGGAGCAGTAATCTTTATTTAAAGTTCTGCTTTTGTTTGTTTAGTTAACTACCCAGATAAATGTTCACTGGGTTTGGCATAATTTTAATTATTATTATTCTCGTGGGAATTGCTCTTTAGTACTGTATGTCACCCATCACAGTGTTAGATGTACTGTAGATGTGGCAGTCAAAATTCTAAATGATCATTTCTGGCTATTTAATTTACTGGCATTAATCACAGCCAAATGCAAAAGATGAATAACTGCATATGAATGATTGTCTGTACTGTAAGTATGCAAACGTTGTGTAATTGTTAACCACTTGCTGAGCACAGTTATGCAATTAGAGGGCTCTCCAAGAGCAGCAAATGTTGTGTTATGTTCCACCCTCCTTTTCGTCACTTGTGTTGACTCAGTCACTGTATCAAACACTCTAATTTCATTCAAATTGGATTACTGGATTGCCTTTTACTTACTGATTTTTTCAAACTCGTCCAAAGCAAGACTCCACTGAAGGTTTGTTACAGTAAGTCTGCTAATGAGGATTAGAAATATTAATTTGTTCAACCAGAGTAGTGAACAAAATCCAATCTCAAGTGCTCACCATGCAGAAAAAAGTATAGTAAACATCCATCATGTAGGACAAAGTTAGTGGCACATCTATACATTTTAATTGATTCTGGAAGTCTATTTATTTTGTACATTGGTTCAGAAATAGAAAAGGTAAAGAAATGCTTCTTTAGGGAATTTAAAATGTAAAACCTATCAATAAAAACATGAAGCTGGATATCTTTTTGCCGCACTGTTCTAATAAATTCTTACACCAGACATTACAGCATAATAAACGGTTCTATTTGCAGGTTGCAAACGCACAACGTTTCAGGGATCTCCCTTCCTCAGGTGAATTATTCACTACATGGCAGAAGTGGGATCCCATCTTCAACTGCCCACACCTTACAAAGAAAAAGGATACCCACTACAATTATCTATAAGGAGTGCAGTAAGATCTAAAACCTTTATCCTGACTGTGATCAATAAAAACATAGTAACACACACCGTCCTTCCCACAGATACTTTAAAGGGGCAATCTCTCCTAGGGTGAATAGGTTTCATGTATTGAATAGAAGTTTCGATGGGAACAGCAACCTCTTTCTTCCCTCCTTAGTACTTACTGTATACTATAGCTATTGCACAGTCACACGGGCAGGTGGACTAGATGCTGAGTAAACATTTGATTGGTAATCACTTCACTATTCAGAAGTTTTGATAAAATGTCTTAATTTCCAAAGAAATTGATACAGCCAAATGTCTAAGTGTCTTTACATTTGTTTAAGTTAATTACATTGATTACATGGATACGTTGTTTCGAAATGCGGGTTTTCTGCAAAATAACAGTGTTTGCACTTTGAACTAGAGATATGCACTCGATCCTGTATTTTAATTTTGATTCTAAACTTTTTTGCTGCTTTGATTTGATCAACAGATTGAAGTATTTATGTAAATTACAATTTATTTAGCAAAAATAAGGATAATAATAATGTTTCTTAAAATAGGTGGCACTACCTCATTCTCTATGCCTACCTACTGTTTATCAAATATAATTAACTATATTATATAAGCCAAGCGATAAACATGTTCACTGTTACATAATTACATAGTTAAATAGTAGATGAGGTTGAAAAAAGATGTAGGTCCATCAAGTTCAACCTATGCTAAATTTAGACAACAGATACTTTATCCTATATCTATACTTACTTATTAATTGATCCAGAGGAAGGCAAACAAAAAAACCCATTAAGGGGAAAAATTAATTCCTTCCTGACTCCAAGAATTGGCAATCGGATTAATCCCTGGATCAACATCCTTCCCATGTATACTTATTTGGTATATCCCTGTATACCTTTCCCATCTAAAAAGATGTCCAACCTTTTTTTGAACAAATCTATTGTATCTGCCATCACAGTCTCCATGGGTAATGAATTCCACATTTTAACTGCCCTTACTGTAAAGAACCCTTTCCTTTGTTGCTGGTGAAATTTCCTTTCCTCCAACCTTAAGGGATGGCCCGAGTCCTTTGTACTGCCCGTGGGATGAATAGTTCTTTTGAAAGCTCCTTGTATTGTCCCTGAATATAGTTGTATATAGTTATCATATCCCCTCTTAAACGCCTCTTTTCTAATGTAAATAAATCTAATTTAGCTAGCCTCTCCTCATAAGTTAGAATGTCCATCCCCTTTATTAATTTGGTGGCTCTTCTCTGCACTCTCTCTAGTTCCATAATGTCTTTTCTTAGGATTGGTGCCCACAATTGTACTCCATATTCAAGGTGAGGTCTTACTAGTGCTTTGTAAAGGGGCATAATAATGTTTACTTCCCTTCCATCCATTGCCCGTTTGATGCAAGATAAGATCTTGTTTGCCTTTGCAGCTACTGCATAACAATGGGCACTATTGCTAAGCCTGCTGTCTACAAGCACTCCTAAATCCTTCTCCATCAAATACCCCCAAAATATCTCCATTTAATTTGTAAATCGCCTTTTTATTCTTGCATCCCAAATGCATAACCTTACATTTATCTGTATTAAACCTCATCTGCCATTTACCTGCCCACGTTTCCATTCTCTCCAAGTCCTTCTGAAGAGAAATTACATCCTGCTCTGATTCTATTACCTTACACAATTTAGTATCATCAGCAAAGATGGAGAGTTTGCTCTTGATGCCAACCTCAAGGTCATTAATAAACAAGTTAAAAAGCAGGGGTCCCAGTACCGATCCCTGAGGTACTCTACTCACGACTTTAGCCCAACCTGAAAAAGTTCCATTTATAACAACCCTCTGTTGTCTGTCCTTTAACCAGTTTTCAATCCAGGTGCATATATTATTACGAAGTCCAATTTTCTTTATTTTGCACACCAACCTCTTGTGTGAAACCGTATCAAAAGCCTTAGCAAAATCTAAGTAGACCACATCAACTGCATTACCCTGGTCTAAATTCCTACTTACCTCCTCAAAGAAACAAATAACGTTAGTTACAGGCAATATCTATCCTTCATAAATCCATGTTGACTATTACTAATAATTTTGTTTTCCATTAGGTATTCCTGAATATTATCCCGTATTAAACCTTCAAGTAGTTTCCCTACTATTGAAGTCAGGCTTACAGGTCTGTAATTTCCCGGTTGTGATCTAGCTCCCTTTTTAAATATAGGCACCACATCTGCTTTACGCCAATCCTGTGGTACTGAGCCTATGGAAATGGAGTCCTTGAATATTAAATATAATGGTTTTGCTATTACTGAGCTTAACTCCTTGAGAACTCTTGGATATATGCCATCGGGGCCAGGTGCCTTATTTACTTTAATTTTTTCAAGTCGCTTATGAACTTCTTCCTCAGTTAACCAATTGGTCATTAATATGGAGGTTGTGGCTTCCGCCTGCGGCACTACTATTGAACTTGATTCTTCCCTGGTAAACACAGAGGCAAAGAATTTTGTTAATACCTCAGCTTTTTCCTTATCTCCAATAATCTGCCTACCCACTCACACGAAAGGGTCCTACAGTATATTTTCTTTTCTCATTTTTTTTTATTATTAATGGTACTTAAAGAACTTTTTAGGGTTGACTCTTATTCTATTGCAATCCTTTTTTCAGATCCAGATTTTTTGCTAATTTGATTGCCCTTTTGCAATTTTTGTTACATTCCTTATAATTCTGATACGATGTCTCTGTCCCTTCTGACTTAAAGAATCTAAACGCCTTCCTCTTCTTGTCCATTTCCTCCCCTACCTGTTTATTTAGCCACATTGGTTTTGACTTATTTCTTTTATACTTATTACCCAAGGGTATACACTGATAAGTGTGCTTTTCTAACAATGTTTTAAAGACTGCCCATTTATCTTCTACATTTTTCCCTGCAAAAACATCATCCCATTGTATTACTACTAGATTAGACCTCAGTTTATTAAAATCTGCCTTTCTAAAATTTAAGGTCTTTGTTGAACCCAAGTAATCTGTTTTTTGATAATTAATTTCAAATGAGACCATGTTATGATCACTGTTACCCAAATGTTCCAGGACTTGAATATTGGTTATTACTTCTACATTGTTTGATATGTTAAACCAACTTAAGCTGATTGATTTGTACAGTTAAGTATATATTTTGAGAGAGTAAGAAACAGATCATATATCATCATCATCTTCAGTCCTTGTCGATCCACTGCTGGATGAAGGCTTTCCCAAGCATCTTCCAGGTACTGCGCTGGCAAGCCTCTATTGTCTATGTTGCTATAACAAATTTTCGGATTTAATTCTCCCATTTTACTTTTGGTCATCGTCATGGTCTTTTAATTTCCCTTGGAATCAAGTTGAGTACCATCTTTGTGCTATGATGGTCATTTCTTATTTTCTATATATCTGGCTCACAACTATTATATTTTCGTCACCCTTCTGATGTCACAGACTTGTTTGATTTTGTACCCATTCATTCTTTCCCCTTGCTCTTTGGGTAATATCAAGTATACATCTCTCCATCTTTTAGCTGTCTGAAGCGTCTGAATTATCTTTGCAGTTAGGGTCCAATCTCCCATCCATATGTGAGTGTCACAATGTGCTCACCACAAACAAGGCGTGACTGCGGGACTGAGGTGGGGATGGATACAAACACCACCCACAGCCGCGTCTGGAGTGTAGGTTGGTCAAGGTAGCCGGGTCTGGGTCGGAGAGGTACGGATCATTGCAGGTATTATTAGTCCAGGTTGGAGAGAGGAGAATGGTCGATGTACAGATGCCTTGGTCAGGGTTGGAGAGGTGCGGATTGTCGTAGATAGCCGGGGTCAGGAGTACAGAAGAGCAGAGTCCAAAACAAGCCGGGTCGATAGCAGAGAGCTACAAACAGGAGGACAAGACGAGACTACGAGGCTAGGAAGCAATGAACACAACATAACATTGAATTATGCTCAGCCAATTTGCCAGTGGGGCACCTGAGCATAAGTAGGAGCGAGCAACCAATGAGAAACCTGCAGCGTAGAGGTGCGTCAGCAGTGAGGGATGTGGGTGGTGAATCCGGAGCAGGAATCAGGTGGGATGAGTATTCCTGATCATTTCTGAGGAGGAGGGACCTGTGAGCGGCGAACGCGCACTGCGTGCATGCGCTGCACGCCCCGACATCTGCGTGAGAACACAAACCCGCAGTAAAGGCATAAAGCCTGAAGCGGGGTGCGGATGCACGAACTGACGGCAAAGCGGTACCCAACGGAGCAGTGCCCGACGTAGTGGCATCCTTACCAGTGGCAGCGGGGAGCGGAGGTGAGTGGGGAGCATGCCGAGGGAAGTGTTACTCCACGATCCTTACAGTACCCCCCCTTCAGGAGCGACCTCCGGGCTACTCCAGGCAGGCTTGAGAGGATATTTCTGATGAAAAGCCTGTACGAGTCTGGGAGCATGAAGATGGTGATGGGGGACCCAGGAGCATTCCTCCAGTCCAAAACCTTTCTCTTGGACCAGATACTGTATAGATCCTCTAGAGATCCTGGAATCCACAATGGACTGAATCTCGTATTCCTGTTGCCCTTGTACGAGAAGGGGAGCCGGAGGTGAGGAAGGATCGGGAAAGCGAGAGCTCTGGAAGGCCGGTTTCAGTAGGGAGATGTGAAAGACAGAGGGGATCCTTATTGACGGAGGAAGACGTAGGCAATATGCCACCGGGTTGACCTTCTCTATTATGGAAAAGGGTCCAAGGAACCTGGGTTCCAGTTTGAAGGTGGGCACCTTGAGTTGTAAGTTTTTTGATGATAACCACACCTTATCTCCTGGACTAAATTCCTGGATCTTGCACCAGTGACGGTCCACCTGGAGTTTCTGTCTGGCTGTTGCAGTCCTAAGATTTTCCTGGATCCCTTTCCATGACTCCTGTAGAAGATGAATACTGTTATCTGAAACCGGTACCTCAGAAAAAGATGTGGACATCGGATGGCGGGATGGGTGGAATCTGTTGTTAATGAAAAAAGGCGACTCTCGGGTGGATTCGCTGCGCAGACTGTTGTGTGAAAATTTTGCAGGGTCCTCTAAATAGCAGAACTATGTTGTGCAATATTCTCCTTTAACCTCGTTTTGGTTTTACCAATGCATAGCAAATCACATGGGCATTTACAGTAATTGTGTAAACTACAATCTTACATGCATGTAATTCTATATTTAATAATAATATTTTTGCCGTATGTGCTTGCTTAGGCTGCGCTTATAAATTTGGAAGCGGGTTAAATTTGATTTTTTACAGATTGTCACCACATGTGACTGTCTGTAAACCAATCAATGACCCAGTTGCTCGCGACATCGCTGCAAATTGAATAACAACTTTTTCTAGTGGCGACGGGTGATGTCATCGTCGCCTCGCCGTCGCCGGCATTATAAGCGCGGCCTTGGAAGACGTTCCAGTCATTACATGTTTACAGTTAACACAACTGGAGCACTTGTAAGAATCTGGTTCGCTAAATAGCCAATTACAGATGCAGCGGCTGTTATTTGAACAAATCACTGATTAAATCCTAATCATTATCATTTAACAGATCAGCCGCCCGTCAGCCAGGCATGAACCCAGGCTGGGAAGGCAAACGCAACGGGGCTTGTCTGAGGTGAGGAGCGGCGCATTCCAGGTATCTGCCAGGTACATACTGGGTATTTGCTCGAATAAAGTGTGTCGGTGCAGTAGCTGAAAAAGACATAATTACTTACCTGCTGTCAGCGACGGAAGGTGAGGGAGACCAGTGAGGAAGCCCGCAGTGACATCCAGGCAGGTCAGCAGAGGTCCTGTGGCGGTGGCAGCATCAGCAGTGTGTGTTCAGTCCGCGCGGGAGCTGCAGGGTTCCATAGCAGTGTGAGCTGGGAACCATGTGACAGCCGGCTATCCAATAGGAACGCTTCTGCTCCTGCTCCGGTCACATGGTTCCCAAACTCACACTGTTATGGAGCCCTGCAGCTCCCGCGCGGGCTGAACACACTGCTGATGCTTCTACCGCCACAGGACCTCTGTTGACCTGCCAGATGTTGCCCCCGTCTTCCTCCACCCCCAGGTAAGTGCCAACTGGGTAACCGGGTACCTGGCCGGGTAGATCATTTGATTTTGGCCGGGTACCCATTACCCGTTTTTTTTTTTAAAGTAGGACCAGGTCCAACACTAATGGAAACTGTCCATTTGAACAAAGTATTTTTATTCAACGGTTTTAAAAACACTGGTTTTCAATATTGTTTTTGTTTTAACACGGCCATGTCCAAGAAGTTAGTCTGATTAAGGTAAAATTGATGGTTGACTAATCTGATCGAGTGAATTAATTAATTATATGAAAAGATCTGTAGATCTATCCCATAATAGGCAAATATCATTGTATATACCACATGTATAGTTTAATCCAGCGGTGCGAAAAGTGGTGGGCGATTCGCTGCGGGGGGCGCGGGGTTTTCAGAGGCCCCGCGTGCTTCCCGAAGGCATTTAAATTATTGTCGGGGGAGCTGCAAGGCCTCTGTAAACATCTCCTTACCTTGTTTCAGAAGGCTCCTCCTGACGCATCGCCATGGCAACACGGCGTCAAATGACGCAGAGGGGTCATGTGATGTCGCGTTGCCATGTCAACGTGACATCATGACGCCAGGACGTCTGAGTCAAGGTAAGCAGGGGTGGCTCGTGGAGTGGGGGATAGCCGGCAAGGGGGCACAGGGGAAAAACATTGCGCTCCCCTGGTTTAATCAGTTGATAATAATATTTATCGTTCAGAATCAGAGTTTTTTTTTATACCTTATTTCCTTAAAACGTGCACAGATTTATCTTAAGGATGCTTATTTAGCTTCCTTAAAACTGACCGTGCTGTTATCTTCAATTTTTTGGCACCAGGTAAAGGCGGGCTTTATACTAGGAATGGTGAAATCGGGCAAGATCCGAGCGGGAAATGAAAACAAGGGTTTGACTCGTTTTCAATTCAGGTCTAGCATGCTGATCTGAGCCTAAAGTTAATTATGCTCAGATTGGTGATTTCAAGACCTGCTCATCTCTACTTTTAATTCAAACTATCTTTTAATATTCAATATGGCCTAGACGGATGCAGTATTCTAAAGTTTGTATGACTATTCACAATGAACATATCCACAACTGAACCTTAAAATTATGCTTGTGTTCACTCAGTAATCTTAGACTGTAATACAAATGACTAACATCAGTCTGATCCATACAAATGATTGCATTAAAAAAAATTTTTTTTTAAAAAGGCACAATAGGTTTAGTGGTGTAAACTTGCTATAGGCGCCAAACTAACTGTAATTCTTTTAAGGAATGTGCAAGTATGCAAAACAATAATTTACAGTAAATCAATAAGATTATCAAGACTAGTGTGCTTGCACCTACTGTAGTTCTTATTGCAATATAGAAAAGTTAATGAGCCATCAAAATGGACTATAAAAGACAATCATTTCGGGAAGCATAATGGGTATACTGAGACACAATTGAAGTCATGAGCATGTTGCCTTTTGGATTTTTTAAAGGAGAAATTTACTTTAAGGCTATGTACTTTGTGGCTATGTACTTTGTTGCTATGTACTTTGTTCGGTTGAACTGATATGGCTAGAATGTCAAATATTACTGTTGCTCTCAATATAAATTTGGCAGCTTGCATCACTGAGTTATTTATAGTGTGTTTACATGAAGCAATACAAGGAGTTACTTAACAAACGTATTATAACATCATGTATGCATTCATTGTATAATGGGATATCTATGTTTGCAGTCCTCATTTTTCTTTTCTCTATATTGAAATAATCGGCCAGTTCTGGCAAGAATCTCTCTGGGTAACTTGATGAATACGTTTATTGAATCTCATGCATATGTTAGTTGAAAGAATAGTACAAATGTAAAGTGCAATCAAGGAGCATAATACAAAGCCAATCATATCTAATTATAATTACAGAAATGGATTAATTATAAATGAAATTGAAACATCTATTCAGTACTCAATATGCAACTCTCCATCTGTCATAACACTGACCACACTTCTATTTTCTTAGATCATATACATAGTTTGTAGCAATAAAACATTATCAATATTAGCATTAGCAATTCTTAAAATTATTAGAATGATATAATAGTTATAGGGCACTAAAATATTCTATAACACAGTGCCAGATATATGAAGCAATACAAGTAGTGAGCCAGGATGGTGGATGGTGACAGTCACAGAGTTTAAAGTTTAAGAACGTGAGTGCCCTTATGATCTTCACAGGATGTCAGCAGGGCCAGTGTGACATCCAGTGAAATGTATCAGTTTTTCTCTAGAGGAGATCATGTTCACCTCTCCACTAAATTGGTGAACGGAATCAGAATGCAAGAGGAAGACCCTTCTCTTCCATTTGAATCATGACTCTGAATCAAGCCATCACCTGGCCGTGACTTGCCAGCAGAGTCTTGGCACTCAAGTGCCGCACCCTTCCTGGCAATGATGGAAACAATCAATTAAACTGCACAAAAATCCCCCTCCCAAAAAGCAAATAAAGTATTGCTGCTTTTCTTTGCGGACCATACTGTTTCCCCACAATATTGTTAAGTAGATGTAATGCTGCACACCATGAAAAAATATATAATAAATGATACCCACAGTTACCGGTGCTCCTGATTCAGGGAACACCTGTCTAAAGAATCCTATACTTGAAAAAAGTGGATGATCCAGGGCACTGCGGTGTGCTGTTCTGACTAATACATTCTTTTTTGAAAATCCGCAGGGCCCTGGATCATCCACTTTATTCCCCACAATATTGGACACACTACTGCCTCACATCTAATATACAAGAATACTCCTTTTATTCCGAACATTACAACCACAAAAGTTTTTTTATTAATACAGGTGCACTGTGATCATACCAAACTAAGAAAATGTATTTTATATATAGTATGTAACCTAATATTATGGTTTTTTTTTTAATCTTTTTTAGTGAGACAATATGTACACACATCTTTACAAGTTTGTTGTTTGACAGTCCATTGTCTTTCTTTTTTTTTCTTTTTTACAAAGAACTAATGCATACAATTACAAAATAAGTGGCAAAATAGAAAATAAATAGATGCTATAGGGTAATTTTGAAATCAAAATGACTTAAACTTAAAAGAAAATGTGCCTGACAACAATTATGTGATTATTATCCAACCTTGCTTTAGTGGAGATATATAGATTTTAAGAATACAATATGATTATCAAATTCAAGAACATCTTTTTCTTAGCAAGTACAATTTAAGAAATCCTTAAATTACTGCCTTATTCACTCAAACCTCAGTACCCCAGACATCTTAAAGAGGTTTCAGTTACATGTCTCTCTCTAGGTGATCTTGGAGTCAGCTTGACCCTATTCATGTGTGCAGGGAGAAAATGAAATACTTCCCACGTGTTGCTCTTGATTAGTTGCATTTATCCTCCTGTCAAACTGGATGATTTCCAAAATATCTACTTTTGTCTCTGATAAAAAGATATATATTTTTTGCTAAGGTAAGTAGTAGAACTGTTGTAATTTCCAGAATTTTGTATGTCTCTTTCTTTTCCCATTCCTTAACATGTCCAAATAATTGAAACTTTGATATGTGAAAGTACAGTATTTTTGTTCTTTGTCCACAATACACTGTTTCAATCTAGGTAGCCGGTTAGTTTTATGTAATATTACTGTTTTCTCAATGGGAGTCTTTCGTCTGCTTTTCTCATTTTCTATAGTTCCTCTCTTTGTCCCTAGCGGTCCTATTCTCTCTCTTACCTGCTCCCCACTGTCCTTTTCTTCCTTAAGACCCCCTTCAATTGTATGTACCCCCTGCTATGATCAGTGTCTTTTTGTCCTGCTGCTATGACAAGAACACTTATGATATACAGCGGTGAGAAAAAAGTAGAAAGCATTAGTCCCTGCTTAAGCATTGAAAGTGGTGTATAATAAGTCTGTGCACAAAGCAAGGCATTATGGATCACAGGTTTGAGGTCCTTGGTTGTGATTGACACAGTCTGCCCTCTCGCTTCCACTTATACCAATAGGGGTATTTTGAGGTTATTAAGATGTTTGCAGCCTTGCTGTTCACCATGAGCTGATATTACTAAATTGCTGTACATTTGTAAGCCACGGTATGAACTTTTGGAACAGTTCGTTATCAGCCAAACCAGCATAGTTATTAAGAAGAATCCTTAAATATGTTATTCTAAAACTAATTTGCATGGCTATTCTGTGACATGTTATTGGCATGTCTGGCTATTAGAGCATTCTGCAAACTCCAAATGAAAATGTGAAATTGTATCACTGATCCCAACAAGGATTATACTGTAAGTTCAGATATTGTTTTTTTTAAACGGCAATCACATGAACAGCAGAATTACAGAGCACTTTTATTCACAAAATGTAAGTAGGGTCAGAAGAAACCTGGCTATATACTGTATTTAGGTCTGTGCATAAGGTTACTGTGACGCATTAATAGCGATTTATATATTCGTTAGCTGTGTTCTCACAGCAACTAATACAGCATCAAATAGCTCACTCCACTCCCTGTACCCACTCCCTATTTCTTTTAAACTTTGTATATTAGTCTTTGCATAACTGTTAATTAAACTGTGTTTTAACTATTTTTCACTAAATGGTGTATGGGTTTTACCCAGGGATTGAATTTTTCCTAGCCATTTATTAGTATAGGGGAGTGCAAATAGGAATTCTTTTGGGTTATCCTTTAACCCTCTCCCGCCTTGCTATATGTACCTGGTTCCCGTATGCACCCCTTATCCACACGTATATATATTTTCTGTACATTTGGAGAGCGGCAACATTTCTTGTTTCATCATATATACTGTATTTACCTGTTTTGCAAATGAATTTTTGGGAAAAAGGCAGGTTCGTTGGATATTTCCATTTGTGTCTGCATCAAGCATAAGAAATCTGCTCCAGCACCTCTGTACTTCTGGGATGGACACTGTAAGCAAAATTATATGCAGACAAATTATATTATTGTAATAAAATGTGCCTTGTAATAACCCTACGTACATCGGTTTCAGAAGCTTTAAACACTGTATAGGCATTGAATTATACATTCCACGCATAGGAACTAAAAATGTGTGAATGTCTTCAAATGTCCTTTTGAGAATATCTCTTAAATGTAATGTTAACGCAATTTTTTTTTTACATTTCCCCAGACTACTGCAAATTTTCATCAGAATGTTATGAAAATGGCAGTATATAAAAGGCCATGTAATGTTGCACATTGACCTTTAATGCTCGGCATGGCTGCCAGGTTTTTTTTCTTCAAATGTTATTACTTGTTGTTCCTCCTGAGATTCTCTCGGTTTGCGAACTTTAGGAAAGATTTTGCACATACATCTCTAATAAAAACATACATTTTGGCTAACTCCAAATGAATTTGAGAGTCTTCCAACATAGGAAATTTAGACCATCAGGAAACCTTTGGGTACCGGTGGTATTCATGGTGAATACAAAATACTAGGTCAGTTGGTTCTCAACCCCAGTACTCAAGAACCCCCATCAGTTTAGGTTATAAGGATATCCCTGCTTGAGCACAGGTGGTTCAATCAGTGGCTCAGTTATTTTGACTAAACCACCTGTGGTCAAGCAGGGATAGCTTTAAAACCTGACCTGTTGGGGGTTCTTGAGGACTGGAGTTGAAAACCACAGAAATTACTGTAGTTTGCTTTCACTTGAACACAATATGGGTTCTCTGATTTCAAGGACAGTGTATTTCCCACAAAGCAAGCCTATGGGACCTACAGTATGCACTAAACTTCGATAAATGAATTGCATTATCGAATGTGTTTGCATGTTCCTACCGAACTCTGTGACATTTGTGTGAAAATGGTATTCATTTAGAAAAATTGCATTTTTTTAAAGCGTTTGGTAATTTGTAGCAGCTCAAAGAGAAAAATGAACTTAACGTTCTTTTTTCACACCTACGGTCTTGAAAAGCTTCACAGAGAGAGCTGCATCTCCCTGCACAGCTCTTACAGGCGATCACACAGTTTACATTTGAATAACATAGCGTTGAAACAGGGGGACTCTGGAACTGGTGCAAGAGAAGGTAAGCGCAAACCCAATAATATATCACAAATAAATCACAAAAAATGATATCACCAAGAGGAGATGCTGCTGGTATGAGGAATTTCACAATCCCTCAATAGACAACAGGAGGAGTACACAGAGCGCAAGAACTCCTCTCGTAGTCCTACGAGAAGAGTTCTTGCGCTCTGTGTACTCCTCCTGGTCTCTGGAACTGATCTGCATTAATTTCAGGTCCATGGACCCCCTGCTTTCTGAAGTACATGGGGTGACAGTATCTCCGGCAAGTTTAAATGTCCTGGTCACGTGACGCGAGAGATGCACATTTGCAGGAGATAACGGCAACCCTTACATAGGCCTGTACCTCGTGAAGCAGGGGGCTCCCAGACTGAAACTAATGCAGTTCAGCTCCAGAGACTCCTGCTTCAATTGTATGTTATTAAAATTAAAACACACCTTCATTACCTTAGTGGCTAACGGCTAAGGTAATGAAGGGGTTAACAACTCCCATGAGGTCTAACCACCCACACCGGGGCAAATACAAGCTTCGCCCACCCCACTCTACCACCAACACCACATAGGAATGGGCAAAAATGCTATTAGCCAAATATGGCAAATAGAGGTTTTGCCTATTCAAATACATAGTTATATAGTTACACAGTAGATGAGGTTGAAAAAAAGACATGCGTCCATCAAGTTTGTAGAGGGAGTGGGTAGTAGGGTGTCCATTCATAGCCACATTGGCAACCTGTGCCCCCGTTGAGGACAGAGGTAACCACAGTGACAATCAATGGTTACAATCGCAATTATTTTTTATATTATTGTGTTTTATTGCACTCTATTGTAAATTTGAATGAGCAAAAGCGCTATGTCCCATATTTGGGGTTAACTCCTCCTGCAACCTAACCAGGAGGCCTAAGCATCCCCGCTGGGGCAACCACAAGCCGCACCCACACTCTCTACCACCAACAAACCAGTTCCTGCTATTTAACTCCTTCATTACCTTAGCAGTTAGTCACTAAGGTAATGAAGCTGTGCTATAATTCTATAGGACTGGATTTTGGGGTCTCGGAGGCTGAAATGAAAAAGTTTAGTAAAAATAAAAGAAACTCCGTTATATGCAAATCCTAATTATTATAAAAAATGCGAGGGCTTATCCCTCAATTTGCATATCAGAGCTTTGTGAATAGCAATTACTTGCAAAAAATGCAAGTTTGGGCATTTTTTCAGCTACCGCATGGCTTATAATAGTAAGAATGCTAACACTTGCTAAAAAGCAATTTTCAAGCTATATTGCCATGTTAATGAAGGCTTTGGGCCTCATGCAGTAAGCGACGATTATGTGAAATCGGCAAGCTTATCGATTAGTCATGTTATTGGCGTTTTTCCCTCTCCGTATGCAGTAAGTGCCGAATACATTCAAAATCAAGCCGAAAACAAATCCGCCCACTCTCACGATGATGAGCCGATCACACACAGGTGTATCGGCGTGCGTGGCGGGGTGCTGTTAGGTTGCACAATCACAAATCTTGCTGAATCAGGCGAAACAAGCATGTTTTTGATTGCGCGCCATATTTAAAGGCAACGTGTACTGCTAATCATTCTCTGTGTTGTTGGGAGTGAGAGAGAGAGAGAGACGCACAGAGCTGGACTATTGAAGATTTGCATATTGACTGAGAGACTTGTTGTGTATTGGGTGAGCTTTGTCCTTTGTTGTTTTGTTTACATCTTTGTCTTGTTTTATATGTGGAAGTGGGTCGTGTGATTGCCTGTACATTTCTTGTCTGTTTTTTGTGAGTGCTGGAAGTATGCCCGCAAAGCGTGGGAAGAGTGATGCTGGTGGGAGTGGGAGTGCTACTCGTGGGAGTACGCGTCGGAGTGAACGTACTGTTCAGGGGAGTGATGTTGCTGGTGCACCGAGTGGTGTTGCTGGGAGTGGGAGTGCTGTTGCTGGGAGTGGGAGTGCTGTTGCTGGGAGTGGGAGTGCTGGTGCTGCGAGTGTTGTTGCTGGGAGTGGGAGTGCTGTTGTTGGGAGTGGGAGTGCTGTTGTTGGGAGTGGGAGTGCTGTTGCTGTGAGTGGGAGTGCTGGTGCTGGGAGTGCTGGTGCTAGGAGTGTGAGTGCTGGTGCTAGGAGTGTGAGTGCTGGTGCTAGGAGTGGGAGTGCTGGTGCTGGGAGTGCTGCTGGTGGCGCAGTTGCTGATGGGGTGTCTGGTGGTGGCGTGCTTGCTGGTGGCCAGCTTTTGGAGGCTCTTCCATTGGAAGAAGGAGAGTCCAGTCAGCACCAGCCAAGCTCTGACCCTAAACCTGCTCGGAAAAAACGTGTGGAGAAGCCACGTAATCCTCGCTTCAATGACCAGGAAAATAGGGCTCTTGTCACTGGCATTCTGGAGCACTATGACAGTCTCTATGGACATTTAGTAGGTAAGTGTAACTTTACATTTATTATTCAAATACATGTGATCCTAGGTCATCTGAGTTTTGTTCATATGCAAATATGGGTACACAATATCTTTCTATGTTCATTAGTGTGGAAACACAGCTTTTTATCATGCCTTACAAGGACAAATAAACACAGGCGGTCAATTTGCCAGAACTGCATACAATATGAATGCAACCTTGCTTACATGTATAGGTTTAGTAGTGAATGCTCATGTGCTTCACATATTACACATAAAACAGCATGTTTGCTATCTCTTGGAACAGCTAGCAGTGTAGGAAACTGGTGCTTATATTATTATTAATTTACCTCATATCTTTTATATGTTTTTCAAGGGCGGACAAGTGCAGCAAGCAAAAAAGAAATGTGGGACACAATAGTCATTGGTGTCAATGCCTGTGGGAATAGTGTCAGGGACAAGTATCATTGTCGGAAAAGATTTGATGATATTAGGTCCAAATTGAAAAAGAAAATACAAGACCAACGCGTGCATGCTACTGGCACTGGAGGTGGGCCCACACCACAACGTCTCATATTGACTCCATTGGAGGAGCTGCTTCGGCCAAAATTACTTACCGTCGTCGTGGAAGGCTTGGCTGGTGACCGTGACATTGGAATTTATCCGTCACAATTTCCAGCAGGTGATAAATATTACTGTACTAGGCGTGTCGTTGCTTACAGTTATTCTGCATATTTACACTGCTTTTTATACTGTCTTCACAATATAAGCATACCTGCATCTATATATGTATATGTCTGATTCTGTATATATATATATCTTAAAATAGACATATATGTAGTAGTCCTACTAAAAGCAGTAACTAATATAGCACGTGCCATTGCGTGCTCATTTACATGTGAATTCCCAAAATGCATAGCTGCAGTGGAAGCAATTGATGGTGGGCGAAGATGGGGAACAACAGGGTACTACACATGTGTAACACATGTTCATGAGAAATTATTAGTAGCTACAGGTACAGAACAGAAATATGTATCATATTATTGTGTATTTTATTGATTTTACTCCGACAAACATGACATTACTGCCTATTTTAAGCATGCATCAAAGAAATTGCATGTAACGGCCTACAAACATCACTGGCACTAACACATCTATAGTTGCTTATGAAAAGGTCCATTTTTGCTTAATGTCATATACAGACAGCATAATGAGGCACACGTATCATATGTTATGTCATTGTTTTCATAACTTAAACACTGCAGATGACTACTTAGCTCATCTACCATTGTGTTAAAGCAGCTGCAATTAATATCTCATCACAGCATACACTTCAACAGAGGGGGTGGGGTTCAGCACACACACTAATTACAGCCTCATTTCACGGTCAACTTAGTTCACACCATTTGCACCTGTTTCAAGTCATTGAAAGGTGTGGCTGATTAGGCTTTTTGGGGAAGGGAATACCTTTCTTACAACCTGAATAGCACAACTGAAGTTAATCACACTCATTTGAAAGCTTAACTCTAGCTACTAAATGCCCCAACAACTCATTACTTATCAAAGCGTACGTCACACATTAGTTCACTCATATCTATAGTTGAACTACTATCAAAGACACATTATCACACACTGCATGTGTTGTCTTGTTGAGTCACAGCCACATTCAGGTGTGCCACATCTTCGATTAATGTACCACACATATCCTCTACCAAAAACAACACTTTTTGCAATATGACCACCTTCATGATAACCATTGTGAATGGTCATCTCATGATAGTTATGTACATTATGATACTGATATCACTACACAACATATGATTTTTATGTACTCATTTAATCTATTTATCCTCACGCATTACTGCAGAAACATAGTATGTTGTATGTTAGGGAACTCAAAAATTCTAAGTACACAGGCATGTACTGTGTTATTACAACTATTTATGTTCACTTTCACACACATTTTCGGTTAAGGAACTGATGTTGTTAGTTAATCATAAATACAGAACATACAATAAGTGTTTGTTCAATATTTACACATGTAAATGTAAAACTTATGTTATTGTTATATATAGTTGCCCCTGGAGGACATGTGTCACCTGAGATGGAACAAGTGTCTTCACCTGGGTCAGCCAGCTCAACACTACTAGAAGGTGAGTGTATCATTTGCTGGCCATATAATATGTGCTCTTCTATATGTTATGTTGTCATGTGCATTATTTGTTTTGCACATCTTCTTTAAATAGGATTACTTAGTGTCAGTGCAAATTAAGTGTAAGGCAACATGTATTGTGTTAGTGATGTTAATTATCATGTAGGACTTCTGAGTTTAGAGCAACTTTTCATTCATTCATATTTCATACTGAGTCCAAACATTATTCGTAAGTCAAGGTAGTTTTTAATGAGGTTATAAAACGTATGCTAACATGTTAGGTGTTACTTAGGACACAGTACAATTACATAGTAACACAGCATACATTAACATGCCATTTAATAATGTGTACATTTCTTTTTAGAACATCATGGTGATGAGGATGATGAGTATGATGAGGATGACGCCACAGAAGAGACTGAAATACAATCATGTGACCATGAAGAGGTGCCAATAGAAACTGTTGTACCGCCAAATCGTCCATCAACTTCCACATACGATGCAATTGTAGCTTCAGAGGGAAAAATAGTGGACGCAGAAAATCGTCGCCATTCAGACATGATGACAGTGCTGGAAAGGATGATTGGACTGCAGGAAGAAACAGTATCACAATTGGCACATCTCCACAGAGTCTTCATTGAAGTGCCTAAACAGTTGCAAAAAATCAACACCTCATTCGAAGCATTAGTTGTTCAGCAAACACAAGCTAATTACTGGAGAATGACTAATGTACCACTATTCAACACCTCACAGGCAGGATCTGTTCATGCAGGTCAGTTTTCACCACATGCTTCTGATATTCATTCACCAGGCCCAAATGTTACCGGTCAAGTAGCAGACATTGCTGTGCAGGTTCCTGACGCCATCCTACCGCTGCCATCTGTACAAATTCAGCAGCTGACACCTACAAAGGAGGCCACAAAAAGAAAACACAAGCAGTTACTACTGACCAGTTTTTGGTCAAAAACAACAAAAGACACACATGAAACAGACCAACCATCACTTGTGCAGTGTCTACCAACTTGCTCACATGTGCCCACTGACACAAGCCCTGTCCGTGAACAGTCACTACCCAAAAGCCCTGTAGGTGAGTCGCTGCCCAAAAGCCCTGTAGGTGAGTCGCTGCCCAAAAGCCCTGTAGGTGAATCACTGCCCAAAAGCCCTGTAGGTGAGTCACTGGCCACAAGCCCTGTAGGTGAGTCACTGGCCACAAGCCCCGTAGGTGAACAGTCACTGGCCACAAGCCCTGCCCGTGAAGTGCCAGAGGCCACTCAAAGTGGCTCTGTTGTGCCTAAAGTTGGTGGCAAAAGAAAAAGGAAAATTCAAGAGACAACAAGCAGGCCTGTTACTCGCTCGCAAAAGGAACAAAAAAAATAAATGTTATAATTCAGAAAATATGTCTTTGGCCTTGTTTTGTTGACTTCAGATTATCTAATTACTATTGTATGTATGCTGAAGACTGTGTTGTTTCCAAACTTTCAACTATGTTCTTGTACACGTGAAGTTTTGGAAATGTTAACACTCATAATTAATTGTGTTATAAATATTTATGTTGTAATCGTCTGTTCAGTAATGGTCCACCAGGAGCCAGTTGCTAAGTTTAGAGAAGCTGCCATTGACTTTGCAGCAAAACATTGCATTTGGGTGTGTTAATTGATGTAAGAATTGCATATGCATATTAGTCACATGCAATTATAAAAACACCTAAGTAACTGCAAACATCTTTCTTGTACGTGTACAGCAGGATTATGTGTAAATTATTACTCACCTTTGCCTTGCTTGGCCATTGTAATTTTGTCCTTTAATCAGTTGTGTGTTCGTTTCTATAACATCTCAGAATGTATAATAATATATATACACACACACACACACACACACACTGAGTGAGTGTGAGTGTGAGTGTGTGAGTATATATATATGTGTATGTATATATATATATGTATATGTGTATGTATATATATATATATATATACATATATATATATATATATATATATATATATACATACATACATATATATATAGTACTATATAAACTGGTATACACAAACTAATACACTTCATGCTTCCTTGTGAAAACACTATTTTAATAATACAGGCCTAATGTTTGAGAAATATCCTAAGTATGAGACTCTAACAGTATTGTGCTTAAACAAATGTTTATTACTTAATTCAATCATGTTTCTCACCATTTAAATAGGTTTCATACAAGGTATACTTAATGCCATCAATGTTGTGTGTACTCCTGCAATATAAAAAAAAATAAAATATAATATATAAATATATATATATTTTTATAAGAGATATATTTATATATATATATATATATATATATACACACACGTATTTAAACTCATGCAGACAGGGAGTTAACCAGACTTTCACATACACACAGAAATGTAAGCGGGGAAAAAAACATTTCTTTTTGCAGGTGTGTTTTTACTGATATGCCTGGCTAAGAAATATTTTCACACAGTGGCCTTTGTTAGTGTTCAAAAAAATACTATGTGAACGCATTCAAAGTCTAGGGATGTTTTTCACAAACGAGATAAAAGAAGGAGAAATGTTTCTCCCACAGTCCCATATCACGAACCACAACTGTTAACCCAATTAGACAAACCAATTCAATTGGCGTTTGAAATAAGGAGTCAAAGTAGTTAGTTTTGTTGACCTTGACAAGGAAAAACAGGAGTTTGTTAGCCATTCAGCACATTCATTTTGATGAGCAAATAACACAGACCTGCACACAGCTTTTGTGCTACTCAGACATGGCTGATGAATTCGTTAACAATATTAATCCCCTTTTAGGGTATAAGTACATGATCTGTGAAGCCATCTTGAACAGTCGCGGACAGAAAGCAAGCACACGCCAAATCGATGATTTCATTCGAGCAAAATATCCTTATTACCAAGACCGTAAGCATGCACGGAATTTTAATTCCTCAATAAGATTCACTTTATCAAGTAATGACTTTTTTGAACGTGACCAGGATAAGCTACAACACACCTATGGTTTCTGGAAGATTGCCCCGGAAAAACAATTTCTCCTGAAAGACGGCACTTATATTGTCGTGAAAGGCATATTTATTCCTAATGGCAATAGCAATGTATCCGCTACTACTGATCCGTTTGAATCGATACGTGCTGCAATATCTGCAGCCTCCATTCCTGAAACCCACATTGTACAAGAACAAAAGTACTATGATTATGTACCAAGCCTTTCAGCTGAAAATGCATTGGAATGGGAACCCGAAGAAATGAACCTACCTCCCGACCAATTATTTGAAGAAAGCAGTGGCGATTCCTATGAGCGCATCCTGGAGCAGATATGTGCCATACTGGATTCAGCGGTTGGGTTAAGCGTGGATGAAAATGCCTTGCATTTCTGGAGCGACCAGTTGCAGCCAGGCGAAGAGTTAATTCTAGAAGAATGGTAAATATAACAATCGTTATGCGTTGACTCTGCGTTTAAATTTTTTTTTTTTTTGTAACCACCATTTTCACTTTCAATGCGTGGATACAGCGTAACATTGCAGACTGCATAACATGTAGCGATCACAAAGAAATTGTTTCCTAATACAATATAGTAGGACCTGAAAGAGTAGTACACATTGCTGACGGAATAAATATACGTACTTTCCTATCCCTTTAAACATATTAGCAACATTTTTCCATTACTCTAACACATACCTGTTTTGTTATCATGCAACATCTACAACATTGAAAACCGGGTCCACCACGTATGACGTGGGACCCTTGTCATGGGCCAAGGCGTCCTTAAAAAGGATTAGTGATGTAAGTCCCGCCCCCAAGCGACGTGCGCGCCTCAAAGCCTATTGGCTGTCATGTTTTGTTATAGTAACGGTAACTGCAGTGTGTGATGCGTGCGGCTCAGTGTTTGTAGGCGTACCCTGGGCGTTAGCCGAATGTTAATTGAGTGGGAGGAGTGTTAGCGTGCGTTTCACGCTGGCTTAACATGACGTCACACGTATTGCATTTGCGCATTGTGTTATCGGCCGTGCTTTCTGTTCAAACACGTCTGTTTAAAAAGAATACAGATGTACTCGTTTAGAACGAATGTAGTTTCGTCTTCATTGTATTTGAAATAAAGATGTTATGTTTACTGGTATTTTCAACATGTATTGAACGCACAACGAACGCTTTGTTTTGCGCATGCGCTAACAGTTAGTGGAGCCAAGCGTGAAGTGCGTGCGCACACAAAGATGTGCGCGCACATCTTTCAGTATACAGGCAACGTTCACTTCTTATACATAGTTATGCCTGCTACAAATTTAAAGAAACATTACATACTGATGAACAGTTTTACTTCTAACATATAAGTGACTGACGTGTGTATCTACACAATCATATAGAGCTGCGTAACGCGTTGTCACGGATGCATATCTAGTAAGGTGCCATATTTGACCATCATGTGTTTGCTGTATTTCAGAGATGTCGGGGAAGATACAATCGGATCAATGTATGATTTCAGAAGAGTCTACCTTTATATGAGATGATTGTGAGGAGGAGCCACCGACTACTATACTACATATGGAACTAATTTTATATTGCTTGCAGCGCTTATTAACAAACAATTAAAAATGTGATACCCTTATGCCTATATTGCATAAGCACTTAATTAACATAATGATGTTGCAAAATAGTGCTTCATGAATTTTTATTGAGTGTTCTTTAATGACTACTAACATTTTATGACATGGTGTGTTTTATATATAACAACCATTCCCACTCTGCTAACACATTTGTGTATTCTAATATGTAATGGAACGTATGACTGTCGAAACTATGTAACAATAATAATAATAATATGAGCATGTTCATGTATAGGGCTGCTAGTTGTACGCAGCGATTTACAGACACATGTTTCAGCCTGAGGTCCCTGGCCCGTGGAACGTACAAATGTTTTTTTGCCGCATGAGGCACAGGGAGATAAAGTGACTTGGCCAAGGTCACAAGGAGCCCACACCGGGAATTGAACCAGACTCCCCTGCTTCAAACTATCAGTGCCAGTGTGTGTCTTTACTCAGTGAGCCACTCCTTCTCCCAATGTAAAGGACACTTACAACCAACTAGCCATTTCTTGTTAAAAATCTCTTGTTACATGGGTATGTAGATAAAATGGTTTGGGACTGTAGCAAATAATGTTACTGGCCAGATGTTATGGTCCCCTCCAATGCATGATGTTCTGAATATGACATCACCATCATGTTATGAAGTACGTTTCTGTGTATATTTCATTAACCTAACTAACTATAGTTTACTGTGTTTATTAATCGTTTAGAAATACATAGTATAGTCAATATGATGATATAAGCTACCATAATAAAGCTGGTGTTATCATTTGTCGGTGTTATACATGGATCCTACACCAATTGATAGAGACACAAACAGTTGTCTTAAAAAGTGTGTCTATGCTAGTGATGAATGTGCTCCCGTAAGTAAACAAATAAGTACAGTTATCCCCTTTTCTCCAACCACCTCTATATTACATTAATGGAAATTATAAGGAAACATACATAAAATGTGATGAAATGTGAGTAATCATT
>WSYH01007148.1:0-34404 GCA_036426205.1 Ascaphus truei | reverse complement strand
TGTGTGTGTTTATGTGTATATGTAGTGTGTGTATTAGTCAGTGACTTAGGGCTGTTATATACAGCATGCGGCCGCGCGTTCCTATGCGAACATGCGTGCATGTGCCGCATGCTTTTCGTGAGTATACTGTGTTGAGTGTATACAGTGTTGAGTGTGTTTATGTGTGTTGTGTGTGTTTATGTGTATATATATATGTGTCTGTATGTGTATGTATATGGGTGTGTGTGTGTTTCATGTGTAATATGTTATGTGTGTGTGGTGTGTGTGTGTGTGTGTGTGTGTGTGTGTGTGTGTGTGTGTGTGTGTGTGTGTATGTGGTAGTATCATTGGTGTGTGTGTGTGTTGTGTGTGTTTATGTGTATATGCATTGTGTGTGTATGTGTATGTTAATATGGTGTGTGGTGTTTATGTGTATATGTATGTGTGGTTTGGAGTGTATGTATCTTGGGGTTGGTGTGTGTTTGTGTGTTTATTTGTATGTTTGCTGGGTGGTCTAATGTGCTCTGTTATGGGTGTGTGTGTGTTTATATGTATTTGTGTGTGGTGTATGTGTATGATATGGGTTTGTGTGTGTTATTGTGTATTGTATGTGTGTGTGTATTTTGTATTGTAATCAATGGGTGTGTGTGATCTTTATGTGTAGATGTATGTGTGTGTTATGTGGTATGTCTCTGTGTTTTGGTTTTTATTTGGTGTATTGGGTGTGTGATGTTTATGTGATTGTAATGGTTGTGTTGTGTTGTTTTTTATTATATGTCTGTTTTTTTTATGTGTATGTATATTGGTGTTTGTCGTTTTTATTGTTTATATGTATTTTTGTTGTTTTATGTTTATTGCTATGGGTGTGTTATGCTGTGTTATGTGGATGGTCTGTATAGTGTGGGGTGGGTGTCTTATGTTTTATTAGTATGTCGTGTGCAGTGTATGTATGAGGGCAGTCGGGTATATGGTGTTATTTGTTTTATGTGGTATATGTATGGTCTGTGTGTGATGCGTATGTATGATGGTTGTGGGGTGTGTGTGTGTCTGGTGATGATACTGGTGGATGATATGTGGTCTGTTTAGTGTTTTTTAGTGTATATTTGTCAGTTGTTGTGTTTGGATTGTGATATTGCCTGGTGTGTGTGTTGTGTTTATGGTACTAGTATGTAGTGTCTGTAGTCGTTGGATTGTATATGATGGGTGTGTGTTTACTGTGTATTGTAGTGTTGTGTCGTGGATGTTATGGAGGGGGTGTGTGCTGTTCTCGATGTGTATAGTAGTGTGTATGTTGTGTATGTACTATGCGGTGTGCTGTGTGTGTGTTATTGTGTTAATTATTATATATTAAAAAAAACATAGTAAAAAGAAAAAAATTATTAAGACTTGTGCAGTACCACACACCCCCACACACACACCCACACACACACACACACACAGCCACACGCACCACACACACACACACACCACACACAACACCACACACACCATCATCACATACATTTGGTACCCACCCATCGAGCTGCCGCAAAAATATTAATTTTCCTCATCTTCGCCGTGCTGTTGGCTCCCCCTCCCTGCCGTGCGCCGCGCGCGGACGTCCTTCTGTGGAAAGGCTGACTGACTCACCACTAAACCGCACGCACGCGCCCCGGCACTATAGAACGTGCCTTAGAAAAGGCAGTGCTTTGGAGTGTATTTCAAGAACAAGCAGCATCACAAGGATTTCGGCTCCTAGTCTAGTTTGAAACATTACTTATTTCAATATATGAATACTTGAATCTCAAAGATTATACTTGACACTTGACTAATATAACTTGGCATTAACATTGTGCTCATATGTATGTAATACCCAATATCCCTCGCTGCAGTAGAAGAGAAAGAAGGGTTGCAGATCTGTCTGAGTAAGATGTGATGTTCTTCACAAGTGGCATTTTATTTGCTTGGCATTAGACAGAATAAGAATGGGCTCTTCTGAAAGTGAAGCCTTGTTTATGATTGCATTATTGTTATATCATTATTGTAATACTGATTTTTAATCATCTTCATTTGTCCATGATAATATCATGAAATTGTATTATTTTAATCAATCTGGTGCTTCAGTGTTTATGTGATTTGGATTTTTTTAAAAATACAAAGAAATGTTTTTAAAAAATCGGCCTGTTAAATCCTTGGCCAGGCCTAGTGTTTAGATGAGACATTTAGAGATAAAAACATATGTTATGCCAGAGATGGGAGTAATAATGGTTCCCCTTACCACTAACACTAATTTAAAGAGAGACATTAGTAAAGGTTTTCAAAGCACTGCTTGAGAGTTTACGAGTTCCGGGGGGGGGGGGGGGGGGGGGGTGGGTGCCTGCCTCATACCATTCCAAGAATATTAAATATTGAATTATGGACTTGACTGCTTGCTGAATTATAACATTTCGATAATTACATTCGTGACAGGAGACAAACGCAAGAAGGCCAAACACGTGAGGTCTTCAAGTAATGAAGACAGTATCCATTTTAGTCTCTAATTTAGGGGTACGGTGTTTCATACTTAGTCTTGGGCATCCGCCACAGTGTTTAAACTATTGATGTGACTCACGTGTGTCTAAGTGTTAGGGGAGGAAGTTTATGAGTGCGGTTATATACTGAGGCAAAATTCAAACGTCGTTTGGAGGAGTTTTTTTTCACTCTGTCATAAACTGTCAATCTCACAGTTTATTTACGTCAGGGGCGGATGTTATGTTGTTGTTTCAATGAGGAAAAAAAGATATTACTAGTCTTAGCACGGATTATGAAAATCAGATTTCAACAGATGGTGTTTTGTACAAACGCATGATCTCTCAATCCTTCACCAGTGACCTTTCTGGGAGAATCCTGACATACTGCATGGTAACGTACTGTAGTGTATAGGGATTTCCTGTTTTGTTTTATCCGTATTTTAAGAAACTGCATTTACTGTATGCTATTTTTTCTTCTTGTAACCTGTTCTCTTCTTGTAATCTTCTTTTCTCCATCTGTCTTAATTATAAACTTACAGGTCTTGGTCTTAATCAATTTTGTATTTTTCGAGAGTGTATTACCGACATTCAATTATCAACTTGTCGTCTACTCGTTTGCCTCGCGTGGCTCTGAAGTCAAACTGCAGACCATTGCTGCGGTGCAAGAGGCGCTTTCTTTCAGACAGTTTCTACAACGATTTCTTATTAACGGCCTGGAGCCCGGACGATCGAGATTATTTTTACATCTGTGTTATGTCTGCTTTCCTCATGGTTTCGTTTTTCTTCGTGCGTCGCACCGCAGTGCTGCCGTCAGTGGGTTACCCGGGCAAGACGATGCCGCGCTGTCAACTGAGTGTTACGGGTCTCAGGCCACGGCTTATAACCACTTACAATCTGGATCATTGATTGGAATACGCCATAGGAAACAAAAAAATGTATTACTGCACATAAAGAAACACACACACGGAATTACAAAAATATGCACGAATAACAACTGCTGGAATATAAAGGGTGTTCTGGAACGAAAGTTCTGCAATCGGTCCCAGGTCAATTCCCAGAGCGGGTTATTACGCAGCAGGAAACAGGACGGTCTTTTGTCTAGGGGCACAACTGCCACCCTATATCTAAGCCAATGAAATAACTTCGTTCTGCTCTTGCAGAATTTGTTTCAAAGTCCTTAGATCTAACGAACATTTGAAGCAGGGTGCAATCAATTACGATGTATTACCTTTGCACCGCCCTGGTAGCTCGATGAATCCTGATTGGAACTTCTTACAAGATGGAATTAACATTTAAAACCAGAGACAGAACATGAAACACAGACAGAGCTCAGTGCTACACTCATTAACACGATACACGTACAGGGCCTATATATATATATATATAAGATCATCTTTTGATAAAATGTATTTAGTTTAACTCTTTGGCCAATGGCCGTAGATGCCCACGCAGTTATTTAAGTGGGCCGTAATAGACTGCTCTGTCTGGTTAGTTGCTGGTGAATAAATTATCCGAGGATCTCTGAACTTAGCTTATATTGTGTGCTAATCGTCATTGATACCTGCCTCAAGATGTCACTTGAACGCCGTTGAGCCACCGTGCAGCTTCTAGGTTAGCTGGTTGGCTGGACCCTTGGCGTCACAAGGCACTGATGCATCTCTGATGTGCGTCCTGCTGCCCGGCGTTAAATTATACTGTGCAGCAATCGTCGCTAGCATCTCCCTTTGCACCCTACGAGTATGTGTTTGGGGCTGGGTTCAATATCGCGCTTACGTTCAGTATGTCTGGCTTGCTGATTCGCGGTCCAGCTGATCTTAGGTGGTCCCGCGTTCGGCCGAGTTGAAATGCCAACCTCTTCACACTTGCACAATGGTTAAAAGCCACTCCACATCGAGAGCTCGCAGCCCTCCACACTCATGGGGAACACTCATACAGTTTGTGATTGTGACAAATCTAATACGAGTGCTTTTCCGGTAATGTACAGTTGATAACAGCACTTCAATCAGACAGAACTATGGCACTAAGGTTTGACAGATTTATTATAAATCAGTTCTTCCATGGTAATGTACAGGTTATAAGAATTTTATATTCACGTGTTAGGACCTTGAGAACGTGGTCTGCCTTGTTGGGGCTCAAGGGTCTACAACACTTTGGCCAAAGAGTTAAAACTAAAAGACCATTTTTTTCAAAGATATCTTTTATATAAGATGTCTTATATATATATCGATTTTTTGCACTATTAATGCACTAGGATAATCGATTTTTGCAACAGTAAATGCATAGAGTTGCCGCTTTTTTTCTGTATATCTTTTATATATAATATATATATATAATATATCATAATATATATCATATAATAATTAGCACTGCCACCGTGATACTGTGTTAATGGATGTTGTCGACACTGAGCTCTGTCTGTGTTCATGTTCTGTCTCTGGTGTGTAAATATATATTGCCTATGCTCCCAGTAGCATCCTAGCTTTGACACCTATACGTCATATAATGATATATATTTATAATATAGAGAGTATATATAATGAGTATATATATATATTGTGGTTTATTTTGTGGTTCATCTGAGCTTATAGGGGTTCTGTATAAGATGGAATTAACCCCTGACTGGCTGCGCCGGGCTTTTTAAAAACACCAAAAGCCTATTTTTACAGTCTGCAGTGAATCACTGCGTGGGAACCAATTATCCCACCTATAGCAGAGTTCTGCCAGGTTCTTAAAAAACTGGCACAAATCCTCAGTATTGCAACTGAGCATGTGCAACAAAAATGTCATCATCCCCCACTAGACACTTGCCACTTAGCATATGGTATCCTGCTTTCTTAATGAATGCCGCTGGGTATAGGGACAATATAACATATGGCCCAGCGCTATTCTCTTCCTTTTTCCCCTCCCTGTTACCTAAAGGTTAACACCTTCAAATCCTGCTAAGCATTTCAAAGCCCAGTATTACACACCCTAAGTGTCATCTCCTGTTCTGGACTGAATGGGGGAGAATCTCCTGACTGCCATGTAAATTCCCCCAGCTCACATAACTTTAAATGTACCTAAACCAAGCTATGCCTATTTATACATTTATACACGTTACAAATATTAAAAACATCTCAATCTACATGATTCTCTTCTAACCCTCTGCATATAAAATTTCAGAAAGCTACGACCTCCCTAACCCCCGGTACTGAGTTAATTGGGTGAGGGCTTTTATGTTGCTTATAGGTTAAAACATTTTCTAAGACTGCAGTCAGCCCTGGACTGCAGAGCTGACACTTCACACTTTAACTTAAAACCCCTATAACTCTCTTCACCTTATGCTGGGTGAGAGATGTACTGAACCCCACACTGGGGTCTGGAGTTTGGGCATATTCCGAGAAACTTTAATGTAATTCAGTTCCCTGCCCGGTTTTACTGTCCTGGTTTGTGCTGAAGCAGGGGGATTTGGTGGTGAGCTGCAAACGGTGTTCTAAGGAGGATTTTGTCCGGAAATCTGTGTTACTCATGTCCGCAGGAATCTGGGGGGATTCCTGAGTACATGTTTCGGGGTAACCTGCAACAGTGGCCCCCGTCTACTCAAACACACCCTGACAACATTTTATCGTAAAGTCACCCCTGAAACTCACGCCCTGCACATCCCTGCTGGCTGGCACTCCTGGAACAGTAAAACCACATACATCTTTATTATACCAACAGTTATATACCACAATTGGGTTGAAGAGCTCACACTCACAATTCCCCAATATAGCTCAGGGGCACGTTTCACACACTGTATTATACATTTTCAGGGCTGCAGCCAGCTTTGGACTGCAGAACTGCCACTCCACAGTCACCTTTTATGACTCAGGGCCCCCCCAGCTGGGCATAATGCTTTAATTGGTGGCCTGGGGACCCTTTCACCGTCACATTGAGTTAGGGGTTAATATTAACTCGTTGAAGGTACCTTTGCGGAGGTGAAATGTGAGTTGCCTAGAGTAGCCATGTGTATTAACCCTGGTTGCATATCTATGTCACATGCTCACTTGTGTGCTGTTCGTGACAGAAGGTATATGGGGACGGATTGAGGGGAGATATTGTCCATTTGCGAAGGTGAAAAGTATGCGGGCTTGTGAGCTGTGTATTAACTCTTGTCCCGTATGCAGGTCACGTGCTCACAGTACATTACAATTGAGTTTAAGGCAATAAAGTTCTTTGTCATAGGAAAATATTCAGGAGAAATCCCATTAGATTGTCATCTTATATAGAACATCACAAATTCCCAAAAGAATAATACTGTATACAGGGGACAGGTTATTTTCACGAGTCTGAGTAACTGGTAAATTCTTCCTGTGAGTTCTGAGAACTTATCAATCTTTCTTTTCAAATGTAAATGATGAAGAACCATCTACTGTCTGCATCTATTAATCACAGTTTTGCCAGTGTACAAAATAATAAACTAAATTAAACACAAAATACATCTATTTTATAGTTTTAAATCATTTTCTCATAGTGAAGAGAATCTGGATAATTGGGGATTTAATTACTAAAACCGGCTCATTAACCATCTACAGCACAAGCATCGTGAAAAATGGGGAATCTGGAAATGTTACCTAAAAATGACCCAAAACGCAGCCATGTACAATGCATGAATCAACCCTTACAGTCTCAGCCATGGCTATGGGGTGAATAACAGCTTAGTAATCTGTTAATGGGGTTAGTAGTGGAGTTTGCAGAGTTTGTGGTATTGTTCATAATAGACATACCGATAAACAAACAAGACTGCAAGGAAACTGATTTTTATTAGTTGTAATAAAGCCCTTAAGGGGAGGCTGGATATTTCCCACATTATTGTATTCAGGACCTTCTTGTTTCAAAATAAACACTATATTACATGAACCCATTGGTAAGAGGAATACGCCCTATTATAATGATTGTAGTTTTCCTTGTATAGCACTGGAAGTGAACAGCTGTACATAGATGTGATCAGGCGCACGTCCCTGCCCTGTACAATCAGGACATAGGGAAACAAAACGCTGACACCAGCATCTGAGCCAGGCTTCCCTGCTACTAAGGCCTTGTCCATGCTGATGGCGCACATGCACACGATGTTGTGCCATGACGTGTCACTCTCATGCATCGCTAGGTGCGATTCAGAGAGTTTCGGTGGGGTGTGGCTGTGACGTCACCGAACCACTCACGATGCCCGGCCATTGTTCGGCAAAGACAAAAAAGTTTGTCTCCACACACTCGCGTGCGCGGGCACATGTAGTATGGATGCTCCAATGCATTTATATTGATTTGATCGCTCAGCTCACGCACTCGAGCGCCCGCTCGCGAACAGCATGGATGCAGCCTTACTCAGGAGCATTGTTTTCAGAGTCTGTCTTTACTCACTGAGACCCTCCTCATGTCCCATATTCTGTTATAAGTAAGAATTGTGACACAACTACAGTACGAGCCTTTGAAGTGGTTCTTGGGTGGGGTCTTCATGCATATGCTGCACAGCTCAACCGCAGTTCTTACTAAAACCTTCCTTCACCGGAAAACCCTACAGATAGCATCTCTACATCACTATATTGTAACTTACATTGCCATAGCGACTCCACCGCCTTCCAGCAGATACGCATCTCCTCACTTCCTGTCACTGGCAGATACACATCTCTTCACTTCCTGTCACTGATATGTTAGAGTTATATGTCTCCATCTTTAACACTATTTAACCCTTTCAATGCTGTAGGGGCTCAGATATGTGTCCCAGTTCCTGAAATGAAGCAATTTGCCCCATCCCAGATATTCCTGCAGTCTGGCTTGTGCTTCACATTGAAGTGATGTGTAGTAGAGATAAGACTGTGGAAGAAGCTGCTACATGTTTCCAACAGGAAGGTGCTCCCTGGATATCATTACTAAAGAGGTTTTGGGTGTCCTGGGTTAAGTGTAAATTGGGTGCCCCACCCACACGGGTCACGTTTAAATACAAATGACGTATGTTTTTATTGAACCGCATTCAAACCTTTTATTGAAATTCTGCAAATATTACTACAAACGCAAACATATTATTTATCTACGCATTTGCAATGTCAAATTACATAATCAAGTTCGATTTTATGAAGAATATCTGGTTCGATTGTCACCAAGGAAAGGTGTTCAGTCTTGGTTGATGCAGTAACTCCTGAGGAGCTCATTCTTACTGTGTTTCAGCTCTGAGAAAGCTCTTCCGCCTTCGCAGTTTGTGGCAAAGTAAATATAAATGTGAATGTTCCTTGTGAAATATGAGAACAACTGAGACAGGTTTATTTTTGTTTATTAAATGTTTCAAAGCTTACAGTGAAGAATGGTTGAAATTGAGTTTTTCTATAATCTTTAATGTACAAATATACATTGACTTGTAATTAAGATAAAACTCTGGTTCATTCAGGAATGATCATCAAAGCAGTAGTACAGGAGAGCTCGAATCTTGGTGCAGAATCTTCTCAACTGAGTCCGGAGTGAAAGAATAAAGAGAGGAAAGAAGAGGTTTCTTATATATTTGAGCCTCTTCTCAGTTCATGAATCTGCAATGACAAAGAAGTGAAGTGAAGCCTTTTACAAGTATATATACCGTTCCTTATTGGAAGCAAATGTTCCGTAATGTCAGTGTTCATACATGTTCTATCATCTTATACATTCACCTGGTCACAGTAGAAGTGACATCCACTGACGGCCATGTACCAAAGTCTCCCGGCTGAAGAAAGTGGGCAGAAACCCAAAGAATATCCACCTGAAAGCTGCAGTTTTGCAAACAAACTTTCCATCTCCTATTCCATCATTAAAAAGCACACAGGTTCCTCATATTATAGGTAAATCTGATTTTTACATATATTCAGTTATTTAATTGTTCATATTACAGATTTCCATTCATCTTACATGAAATATACTTAGGGTGACCATTTGTCCCGTTTTTGCCGGGACAGTCCCGTTTTTTTGTGTCCTGTCCCGGTTTTATGTCCGTCCCGGTTTTGTCCTGGTTTTTGTCTCTGGTCCCGGTATTGCGGGGCAGAGGCGGTGAGGAGAATGCGGTGGCCGGTAAGTATTTTCTGTGTGTGTGTATGAATGAATGCTGTATGCTGCCGCGGGGATTGCATGAAGGAGAATGCCGGGGGCAGGACTTAGAATGCCGGCCGGCCCACAGGAGATTGGTCGCAGGTCAGAGGAAGCTGGGGACGGGGCTTCTGCTTTGTGCAGAGCACACGTGAGTGTGTCTGCCTTCCCGCTCCTGGCTCCTCTGTGCGCGGTGAGTGTCCCCCTTCTGTCCCGGGTCCCAGCCAGGGGGGGTAATAGGAGGTGGTAGCGTGGGTGCACCTATCTTTGCCCCCCGGCGCTCGTACCTTTGCCCCCCAGCGCTCCCACCTTTGCCCCCCGGCGCTCCCACCTTTGCCCCCCAGCGCTTCCACCTTTGCCTCTCCTGGCGCTCACTTCCCCCCGTCCCCTTGGTGTGGAAGATGGGCTCGGGGGTGGGCAGTGGTTGCTGCACGGTCGCGGGCGGTGCAGGAGGCGGGGTGTATGTATGTGTGTGTGTGTGTATCAGTGTGTGTGTATCAGTGTATGTGTATCAGTGGGTGTGTGTGTGTATCAGTGGGCTGGTGTGTGTATCAGTGGGTGGGTGTGTGTGTATCAGTGGGTGGGTGTGTGTGTATCAGTGTGTGTGTATCAGTGGGTGTGTGTGTGTGTGTATCAGTGGGTGTGTGTGTATCAGTGTGTGTGTGTGTGTGTGTCTCCCTCACCCTCCCTGTCTCCCTCCCTGTCTGTCTCTCTCCCTCCCTGTCTCCGTCTCTCTCCCTCCCTGTCTCCGTCTCTCTCCCTCCCTGTCTGACGTGCCTCTCTACCCACCCCCCCCTGTCTCTCTCACCCCCCCTGTCTGTCTCCCTCACCCTCCCTGTCTCCCTCACCCTCCCTGTCTCCCTCACCCTCCCTGTCTCCCTCACCCTCTTATCTTAACTGTCATATACCTACACAGAAGTAACCTACCCTGCTTTCTTCCAGATCTGACGCAAGTATCACGCGGGAGATATCGGAAGACAGGTAGGGAACACCTCCCCTCCAGTATAGTACCTTGAGGGACTGCGGATCAGGTAAGATCCCAGGCGGGATTGCTGCTTTAGAAATTGTGAAAAGGGGGCAACCTGACACTGGTTAATGGGTTCAGAAACATTCACATCTGGCTTTTTTATTGTTCGATTAGTGAGGTCATCCGACACACACACACACACACGTAACTATGTAACAAGGACTAATGGTAGTAAAGTATAAGTGTACTACAATAAATAAACTTATGTAAAAAAAAAAAATGTGTCCCGGTTTTTCATTTTCAAAATCTGGTCACCCTAAATATACTTTGCTGTGCATTGTATTTTATTAGATAGTTTGTCTCCTCAGTATGTACACACCTCACCCCACAGGTCGTGCGATTGCATGAAACTCTTACCTTAGAAGAGGAAGAACTTTGCGCTCAGGAGAAAGTTGAAGGCCAGAGTTTTGGTAAATAGGATCCTGAGACCCAAGACAGTCACTGATAACATGTTTACTCGCTCACTGCTCAGAGTCACCACTGAAAGAAAGCAGAGGGAGAGCGCGTTTACACTTTGTGCTGCCTCTATATATGTGGGATTCAGCTGAACCCCCATAAACATCCCACGGAAATTACCCAGCAGCAAGTCCCACATTCCCCAAATCTGCATCTTAAATGTCCATGTATGAAAGGAGATATAACACAAGAATGTATCGTGGTCTGAGGCTGCCATCGGCTTAATAACTACAGGTAATAATTACTGTTTGGGACATTTGAGTCAGTGATACTGTCTGGCACTGAAAAGTCAATTTCAAGGGACTGGTGCCCAGATGTATTAAACCAAGTGTTCCTAAACTGTAAGGCCCCTTGTGACTCATTTTGAAAAGGCACTAGAGGGATAATATATGCAAATAATAGTTATAAATATATCTACTATTTGTAACTATTTTCCCTTTTTGTAACTTTGAAGTGCTTTGAGTCCCATTGGGAAAAAAGCACTATTTAAATTAAGCGATTATTATTATTATTAAAGTTATTATACTAGGAATAGTAGATAACTGAACAGGATAATGATATTCCCTCACTATAAAGACATGTCAGCCTCACCGACTCTCCTGTCATCTCAAATCCCCTTCTCTGAAATTCTCTGAAACCAAAGCAGGTAAATGCTGTGTGTCACTAACCTGTGTGTTTGCATTCATTCTTCTCCCCAATAGAATCACTTTCACTCCGGTCACCATGATCTACAAACAAAAACATGGACAGATTATCCGATATAGTTATTGTTTGCAAACTCAAAGCATGGAAACAAGTCACAGTAAGTATGTTCAGAGGCGAGGATGGGCCGGTACTGCCCAGAAAAGGGACAATGTAACAATCACCGCATGTGCTTTAGGCGCTTGTGGTACCGGCGGAGTGTTGGAGGATAAAGTTACAATGTCCAGATGATTCAGTTTTAAGAAATACTGAGATCTCGTCTCTCACCGATTGTGCATTTCTAATACAAGAGCTGCCCAGCTAGATATTACAGATACTAAATAAATAGGTATACAGTAAATAATTATTCAGCCTTCAAAGACACAGCTGAAAACCAACTTCTTATAGCTCTGAATATAAGACATGTCAACAGGAAATATTTTGGCGGTTGGGAATTTATTTAATTAAGAAAACCACAGTATGAACCCATATCCTTTGAATAAGTCCTTTAACAGTTTTATAGGGTCTTTTAAATAGTTTATACTAGGGCATACATAGATTAAAACAGCTCGCAGGCCCAGAGCTCCAGAAATGTTTCCCTGAAATAGGGAACTGACATTTTTCTTGTAATTAACTTTATCCTCGGAGCTAATGAGAGGCAAAAATAACGTGCGTTCTTCAAAGTAGTAGCGCTATTTACTGTGATTTTCATGTCCCCGATGCGTCTCCCATACACGCATATGTGCTTTGGTCAAACTTTAACGCGTGTTATTAACGCAGCGCTAGTAACGGAGATTTTCATGTGTTACCAAAAGCTAATGCAAATCTTGTAGTAATATTGAGAAATGTATCATTTTTATACTGAGTAATGTTTCCCCTATTAATTATATGTACAGTAATAATGACTGCATAACGTATGGGTGTACAATAATGTACACATACCTCAACAATATTACTTAATATTTCATTTTTATTCATGTACAATTAAAGTAAATATAGGATGTTCTTCATTTATTTTAATTGTACATTAATAAAAAGAAAATATGAATTTATATTGTTGAGGTATTTATGGATATACATAATTATACACCTACACCTTATATAGTCATTATTACATTATATACCATATTAGTTCACACAAACATATCACTTTAATCACTAAAAACCATAATTTAGTTTGTTGCAGACATTTATATGATCCATAATATATATCTCTGTACGACACGTGTAATATTTTGTAATGAAAGGGCTAAGTTATTACCGTCGCTGTTGGGTAAACTGCTCAGAAGCATATGATTTGCATATGAGTAATGCAAACATTAAAATGTATCGACTGCGCTATTTTGAAGGAAAAGGCCAGGACATGGGTGCGCTGAGCACCTTTGGGGATACACACTAAGGATATAGATACGATAAATGGAGATAACGTAATGTAGACAAATGAATAGACTTCTGAGGATCTACTTCAATGATTCACTGGTCAAAAGCTCAGTTGCATTTTCTGAGGGATAAAAGCACCTGGTGGCCGTGAAGAGACATCACCATATGACAACCATGTCCCCTGGTGCTTGGCCAGGCAGGTCACCTCCTCTCCGCTGAGTTTGTCCACGTGGACTGCGCTGTACCTTCCGCTCCGGGACAAGACTGGGGAGGCCTTTATCACACCACTATTTTGTGTGGTAGAATTCATGTAGACCTCCACATCCTTGGGGTAGAAATCCTTAAGCAGACAGGCTGTAGTGGAACCCTCTGACTTCTGAGACGTCAGCAGGAACACAGAGGGTGGGGAAACCTGTCTGTCACCTGGGACAGGAGGACAAAGCGGGACATTAATACATTTTATCACCATTTTTATGTTGAAATATTAATCATGACAAAGGACGGTTAACATAAGGCAAGGCATGCATTCTACACACGCAAACATACTTAGGCCACGAAATAATATTCCATTTGGTGGATATAAAACATACATGAGGCAGAAATGAGAGAACTCTGAGATCATTTTTTCCAATCCCATCAAATATTGTACTTACAGTGCCATCTTAATGAATAGGCATAATATTGTTGTCATATAGAAAAACAAAATACTAGAAGGAGCCATTTACAGTCATGTCTCATGACAAAGTGCACACATAGAAATCCCATTCATTTAATGCGTAAGCTTCGTTGCATTCTGCTCAGCCCATAAAAAGTACTGTACGCTATTGTTGTTGCATTTTGATCTTTTATAATTAATGATAAAACCAGTTGCAATTATAAATAGATCCGTTAGTTAGGATCTCAAACCATTGAACTTGGATCATGTTATTTCATTAGATGGTGACTGGTTTGAGTACGTAAAAATATGGTCTAAATGTAATCTAAATATTTTGAAGTTCAAAGTTAATAAAGGAAAGCAATAAACCTATAGATTAGTATGAGTAATAACTATCAAAAGCCCTTCACCCTACAGAATACAGAGTAAAGGTGGGAGCAGGGTCTGTTGTGTTACATAGTTACATAGTTATATAGTTACATAGTTACAACATGAGGTTGAAAAAAGTCCATGTCCATCAAGTTCAACCTTTGCTAAATTTAGAGGACAGATACAGTAATTATCCTATAATTGTATTTACAGTATTTTGACCCAGAGGAAGGCAAACATAACATGATTATGGGCTCAGGTTTGGGAAACGTGTCTGAGATGTGAATTTCTTCTTTATCATTCATTTTTTTACAAATAATTTACCTGGAAAGGTTTTAATTACCAGGATCCACTGAAAGTTTCATACCGGACCCAAATATCATTGCTTGTTAGTAATGTCAGCATAAGCTCCCAGCAATAAACTGTCATCCCAAACCCTGCCCAACATCCCCATGTGTGAGTGTGTGCTTATAACAGGCAACTGCCCCGATATTGCACTGAGTTATCCCTGTATGTATGAATGTATGTATGTCTTTATTTATATAAAAAATATTAATGGTTCCCAGCACACAAAGAGAAAGCAAAACTGATCATCAGCAAAGAGTATATATTTAATGTGTATACAAATAAATACACAGACAGATGAAAAAGTGCAATTGTAAATGCACCTATAGTATCATTTACATTCACACTTTTTCATCTGTCTGTGTATTTATTTGTATACACATTAAATATATACTCTTTGCTGATTATCAGTTTTGCTCTCTCTCTGAGTACTGGGTACCATTAATATTTTGTATTGATATTATTTGGGGGGGCTGAGGGCCCCCACTTGTTCCCGTTGCACCATCCACATTTCTACCTATTTTTATGATATATTCATCGAGTGCTGTCTACCCTGTATACCTTCTTTATTTATATAGCACCATTAATATACATGGATTGTAACAGAGTCCCTGTAAGATTTGTCACAGTACGTGTGTCTCCATGTGTTCCCACTGGGTGACTTGTTCCTATCATTCGCTTATGTGACTGTAATAATATAAAATATATTAAAAGAGATTAGTGACCAATTCACTAGTCCTCCGATATCCATGTGGGGGGCATTTGTATAGTGATATAAATAAGATTATCTACGTAAATAACAAAAAAATATGGACTTTTACACTGGTCAAATATATACCCAATCTGGTGGAAAATAATCTCACATTTGCACATTTTCTGGATCTCTTACCTGCAGTAATAATATATCATAATGTTTGTTATTCTATGGTTTCCCCTCCCAACCCTATTGTACTGCGCTACGGAATATGCGGGCAGGTTAAATATAAATAATAATTATAATAACATCCCTTCCCCTCATTGCTGCGCTTCGCCCCCATTTTAATGCTCATATAGGGTAATTTATACATATAGTTATGTCCCAAACCAGATATATATATATATATACACACACAACACACACCACACAACACACACACACACACACACACACACACACACACATATACATATACTGTATACATGGAGGATACTTACCGGGCTGTACAGTGAGCTCGGTGCCTGCCCCAAATGTCAGAGCTTCTGTGTCTCACACATCTTATTATCACAGAGCATAAACTGCAGCAACAGTAACCCCTTCACTGCTGCAAGGACTGCAATGGATCACAAGTCCCCCAGCTGGGTGTAGAGAGTATAATGAATGGCACAGTATTATTCCCGTGATGTATCCTATGGAGGTCTGTTTGCACTAATCAGCTGTATATTTATTTATTAAAATTGAATAAAATACTTTTATAGATCCCTTTTGACATTATGTGCCTCTCTGATAACCCGCAGTACAGAAAATGCTTCAGTTTAATCTCCGCGGTTCATAGAGAGTCTGATTATCATTAATATTCTCTGTGTGAGTCTCTTCTAGTGAAGACGTTTCGGTGACCCCGAAATCTCCCATTTCACATATAGAGAAACATGTCATGGTAGTCAAAGAAAATCCCCATAAGATTAAATTATACACCATTTCTCCCCCTACAATAAAGTTTTATAACCTGTGCATTTTGGTTACCTGGTTAAGTAATGTACTGAGAATGCCTTCCTTTTAATAACATGTCCTACAATATCTAATGCAAGAAATATGTAGCTAATAGAAAACTTACTGCAGATCATATTAACCCTTAACATGTTGTAGACATGAAATGTTAGATGCAATCTGAAGTTGGGACAATTATTACACATATCTCTTACATACCGGGTTTCACTGTGAGCTTAGTGCCAGCTCCAAATATCAGAGATCTGGTGTAAGTGGCCCCCGCATGCAAACTGGCACACTGATACACTGGCACACTGACACACTGGCACACTGGCACACTGACACACTGGCACACTGACACACTGACACAATCATCAGGCGTGTACAGAATAGTATTCAGCTGTAATTGGGTAAATATCCTAAATCCCTGTAAAGTCCATCAGATAAATCGATTTAAACCTTTAATACAACACAAAAATACATCCCTCCCAGATTGTGCAATGAGCAGCGCCGTGTGCACCGGAGTTAAGTGACATTCAGTAGACACAATGTGAGTTATGGTTATCCTGCCAGATGTCGCTATAAAGTCCCATTCATGTGGTTGTATGATAAGCGTGTATCCCTGGGCTACATATGAGACAGTTACATGCAGGAAGTCTCACCATTGTAACAGGTGTTTAACCCATTCAGTGCTGAAGATAGAGCAACAATTCAATCTATAGCACTTACAATGATTTTATATATATATATATATATATTATATATCAAATCATTGTAAGTGCTATAGATAGATAGATATATATATATATACTGTATATAACACACACACACACACACACACACAACCTTTTTCCCTATTTACAGTACCTGAGAGTGCCTGATTTCTCTATTTCATATACTTTGCTCTCTCCCTGGAATAATCTATTTAAAATCAATTTAATTTGTTTGATTTTCACTATTATATAACTTCAAGTTATTATCATAAGGTAAATGCACATATTTCTTGATGCTTTTATAAAGACTCAATAATCCACTCGTGCGATTCCCGTTGAATGAAACACTTGTACTGACATGAGTTACAGGATCACTATACACAATATCCCCTCACTCTCATATATTCAGCATGTATAAGCTTCAGTGACTTCCATATCCCAGCAGAAACACGATAGCCAAGGTCACTATGTCCTTGAATTACACACTGAATGTCACTTACTTGGCACGACATCTAGGCGAGTTCCATCTCCGAAAGTGAGTGCATCTCACAATGTGAGCACCCTGTCACAAAAGTGCCTTCCACTACAGAACAAGACCAATGGAAAATAAACCAACAGATACAGCGCAAATGGAACATTTCCTATGTATGCACATATTTTAGTTATATAGTGCCAATAATATACACAGCACTTTATAAAATGACTACAGGAAGATAGTGTATTTCAAGCAAAAAAATCGACAATATAATCATGACAGGAATCTTGTTTTTAGATTAGGAAAGGAACTATTTTCCACACAACTAATATAGCACAAATATAAGTATGACTTACAGATTCCTGTGTGTATATATGCAGACTGAATGAAATGTTCCTAGGTTCGTTTAAATAGCTGGATCCTTTTAACCGAAGTGTTATTCCCATTATATCAAGCATTGGAAGTTCTTGCACTGGTCCCAGTCACATTTGTATCACTGTGGTACTGTACTGTACCGTACTGTACTCCCAAACACAGTGATGTACTCCAGCTCAATAACGGGCACAGCTGGAGTAGGGATGTGAGACTGAGACAGGGGTGGAACAAGCCAAGTGTTTGAACTGTGAAGTAAAAAGTCACATGATCCATACAAAATCATGGTAAAGGTCTTACACAGGCTATTATTGCAATGTATGGGGCCGATTCACTAAGCTACGTTAACTAGCGCTAAAATGGGTTATATCGATCGGCCGCAAAAGGCTGAAGCCATAAGCGCTATTCACTAAGGCTGCTCGGCGCGTTTACGGCCGGCCTTGGCCAAAAGGGCCATAGCGCGTGATCACCTTTTCCCCCCTGTTATCGTGCTCAAAGTTATTTAGCACGATAACTATTATAAACAAAGCAGCCTGTAAGAAATGCATGGAGACGCTGCGTCTCAATACACGGTTCTTACAGGCGATCGTGCTGGCCAAATATGATTTTTAATAGTAGTATACATGAGCAGGGGGTCTTCTGAGCTGAACCGCATTGGTTTCAGGTCCGAGGACCCCCTACTTCAGGAGATATAGGCCCCGTAATGGGGTGCCGGTATCCCTCTGCAGAATTTAAATGTCCCGGTCACGTGACGCGGGAGCTTTAAAGTGCAGGGGATACCGGCACCCCATAACGGGGCTTGTAACTCCTGAAGTAGGGGGTCCTCGGACCTGAAACCAATGGTGTTCAGCTCAGGAGACCACCTGCACATCTACACTAGTATTAAAAAACAGATAACAATAAATAATAAATCATTACCATAGCGGCTATCCGCTATAGTAATGAAGCTGCATTAATGTACATTTTAATAATAGTGTGTGGGAGCAGGGGGTCCCCTGCTACCACACAATGTTAATAAAAATACATTAAAGCAGCTTCATAACCTTAGCGACTATCCGCTAAGGCAATGAAGGGGTTAAGGCATAATAGCATGTTTATTGGGGACAATTGCCCCCAATAAACATAGCAATATACCACACACATCCCCCCTGCCCCCTAACACATACACTGCATTAATGTGCAAAATTACTATTATCCACATATGGATAATAATGCATTTGCCCATTAAATATACATTAATACAATAAATACATTAAATACATGTTGTACGCACCCTTGTCCGGCACCCACGATGAAGGCCAGCCACATCTTCCTCCCTGTCGATACACTGGGGCGCTGAAAAATATACAAAATAAGAAAAAGTGCCAAACTAATGTCCCCTAACCACTTAATGACCTTAGCGGTTATTAACCGTTACAGTCATTAAGGGTTAAGCCACCCTGACCCGATACCCACTTATTTGTACAGTGGCTTCATCATGTATATATATATAGTCTAGTCTCAAACCTGCTTTGCCATTAAGACCAGCCTCACACTGATGATACCCATCAAGGTTGAAACATGTATGTGAGTGGGTCTAATGGCTTTGCATCTCATCCCAGCCTCTGTTTAAAAGCTGTGTTTAAAACAGCATGCATTGGCTTGAGGATTGGCTTGTGTAATACGAGCTTGAGACAAAAGGTGGCACTGAGTGTTTGCATTCAATTCCCCAGAATCCCTTGCTGCAGTGGAAGCGCTGTATGCTGGGTGACAATGGGGAAAGACAGGGTTACAGACCTGTCTAAGACATGCAAATGAACATACAGTAATATTTACAGTTGCTAGATTGGCTTGTGTAATACGAGCTTGAGACAAAAGGTGGCACTGAGTGCTCATTTGCATGTCATTTCCCAGAATCCCTTGCTGCAGTGGAAGCGCTGTATGCTGGGTGACAATGGGGAAAGACAGGGTTGCAGACCTGTCTAAGACAAGCAAATGAACATACAGTAATATTTACAGTTGCTATATATATATATATATATATATACAGTGGTTGACAAATCACCAAAAAATCTACTCGCCACACAAAAAAATCTACTCGCCACCTAGTACCAAACGTGTGCTGCTTGGGCCAATATTTACTCGCCCGGGGGTTAAATCCACTCGCCCGGGGCGAGCAAATGTATAGGTTTGTCGAACACTGTATATATATATATATATATATATATATATATATATATATATATATATATACTGTATATGCATGATTAACCAATATACAAATAAATACTGTACATGGCCAAATACAAATCTCTCCCAATATCAAACAGACACCACGCAGGAGAGTGACCACTCAGACACAGAGACCGTTACACATCTGCAAAAGGCACAGGCAGACGCAAGGCCTAAACAAACAGTCACACTGACACAAAAGGCCCGCAAAAAAAATGAGAATGACATTGAAGCGCACCGCGCTAAACTAGAGTTGGCCTGGGAAAAAAACGCACTAGAGTTACGCAATGTTGCTAGCATTGGCGATAATGCACAACAGCTCGGGCAGGCAATTATTCAAATAAAGTCTAACCACTCGTGCTACCAAGGGCTGTCAGAGACATACATCACCTACTTGACCAGAGCCAACACCGGCGAAAGCCTGCAAGGAAGAGACTTACAAAATAACATTGACCTTACACGTGACAATTGCGTGCGGACCGCTATCACAGACGTGCAAAGCGTGAGAAAAGAGCCGAATTGGACGCGGATCTAGAAGCTCTAAGCAAAGAAGAGGACGCCGCTGTCGCCATAGCCCAAGCTGAAGTCTTAGAAGCAGCTGCAAGACAGGACAGCGGGGAGCAACTGTACAGACGGATAGCCTCATAGGATCCCGTCCAATGCACGAAGACTGCGTAAGGAGCCTCTTCAGTATAAACACCAGCGTACCATCTCAACACGACAAGAGTGACTCCACAGACACCGAAGACTTGCTAGGTCCACAAGGAGAAGACGCTGTTCCTTCAATGATACATGCTGCCTGGGATAGCCACAGCCGCAACAGTGATCCACACGCAAGCGCGCACACGGATGCACTACATCAGGCTCGCAATCCAGGTACACCCACACGGGAGAACACAGCCCCTCACACTGACCAGCAGTCATCACGCGTCCACGCCAAGAAAGAGGTGACCGCATGGGCCCTCCAAGCAACTACCTCAGAACGTGACCAACTCGCCGATGCCTCAGGCCTGACAGACATAGCCAAGGCATGATCCGGCATGACCTGGTGCAAACAGGAATTACCAACTTTGACGACCGTCTCGAGAACTACCGTATATGGAAGTTCACATTCAAGGACGCAATCAAGAGCCTGGACATTTCAGCTAGGGAAGAACTCAGACTGCTAGCCAAATGTCTGGGAATAGAATCCATGGAACATGCGAAGAGACTCGGGGCAGCAAATTCGAACTACCCCCAAGTAGGTCTTGACCTAGTATGGGAAAGGCTAGAAGAGTGCTTGGGTAGCCCCGAAGCAGTCGAAGATTCGCTCTTCAAAAGAGTCGACAGCTTTCCCAGGATCACAACTAAAGACTTCTCGAATTTACGAGAGCTCGGGGACCTGCTGCAAGAGCTGGAGTTTGCAAGAAAAGACTATTCCTTAACAGGTCTCAACGTCCTAGACTCAGCTCACGGAGTGAGACCCATCTTGGAGAAGCTACCCTACAACCTCCAAGAAAGATGGATTTCACAAGGCTCCAAATACAAAAGGGAGAAGCAAGTCGCCTTCCCCCCATTCTCATTCTTCTTGAGCATCATCCGCGAAGCGGCAAGGACAAGGAACGATCCCAGTTTCATCTTAGGTGCGCAAACCACACACAGTGCAAGCAGTCTGAGGAATGAGAGACCAGTGTCGAGATACGGTAACACTTAAACACCCATCTCGGTCCACAGGACGGATGTCTCCCACGACCCAAACTACTCCCGATCAGTCGGTCGCCGGAGACGAGGAACCAAGGGACCCAAGCAGAGAATGTCCCATACACAAGAAGCCACACCCACTTAACAGGTGCTTTGGGTTCAGGATGAAGTCCCTAGAGGAATGCAAGAAGTTACTCTGAGAATTCGGAGTTTGCTTCAGGTGCTGCGGTTCCAAGACTCACCTAGCCTGAGACTGTAAAGAAGACATCAAATGTGTAGTGTGCAAAAGTGACAAGCACGTAACATCGCTACATCCAGAGGCGCTGACACTCCACCAACTCAACAACCCATCCTCCATAGGGGAGCATGGCGGGGAGGAAGGAGAAGGAGAGCCAACATCTGTCACGTCTCAGTGCACCGAGGTTTGCGGAAAAGGAAGTGACAAAATGTCCTGCTCCAAAATTTGCCTTGTCGCAGTGCACCCCCAGGGACAACCTGAGAAGGCTGTTCGGATGTACGCAATCCTCGACGATCAAAGTAACAGATCATTGGTGAAGACGGAATTCTTCAACTTATTCAACTCACAAGACAACGCCTCACCCTACACCCTCAGAACCTGTGCAGGGTCAACTGAGACAACAGGGAGAAGAGCAAGCGGTTACGTCATACGTTCAGTGGATAACAGAGTGAAGATAGCTCTCCCCACACTCATCGAGTGCAAACACATGGCCGCAAACAGGGATGAGATTCCCACACCAGATGTGGCACGCCATCACCCGCACCTCAGAGGAATAACCAACTACATCCCACCGGTAGAACAAGGAGCCAAGATCTTGCTGCTGCTCGGTAGGGACATCTTGAGGGTACATAAAGTCTGTAAACAGCGTAACGGACCCCACAACGCACCATACGCCCAAAGACTTGACCTAGGATGGGTGACAGTGGGCAATGTGTGCACTGACAAAGGGCACGGACAAGACTATGTTGACGCCTGCAGAACGGTGATAACAGAATGTGGTCACACATCCCTCTCTGAACCATGTCTTGGCCATCTCCAAGTGACAGGAGGGCCAAGTGAAGAGAAGAGACAAGTCATAAAAGAAAAAAAAAAAAAAGAACCTTAGATCGCAAAAACATCCTCACATCAGGGGGATGTGACAATGGCCTAGGATGCTTATGGTTCAGACAACCAAGGATAACGAGTCGACTCCCACCGAAGGAAGAAAGAAACCTCCCGAAGGTGACCGACAAAAAGGATCTCCCAAAAGAAAAGAAACAATCAGACAGTCCTCCTGAGAGCAATGACACAGCTGAGACGTACCACCATTCCTCTCCAAAGAATGTCAAGCGACAAAGCAGCCAGCTGCCACTGCTGGAATAGCCACAAAGGATTGTACGCTGCAGGTGAAACCATAGGGACAAAAAGACTGTTCTTTCACACACGTAAGAGGAAACAGTTGCAGAGACATTTCACAAAAGGATTTACAAGGACAAAAGAGACTGTTCTTCGTCATGTCCAGGGAGAAAACAACCTCCTTAGGGCAGTCAACAAAGAGACACAAAGGCGTATCACCAAAATACGTGGAGACGTTCTCGTGCAAGAGGAATGCACCGATGACTTAGGGTGCACAGCGTTTCAGACCACAAGGGACGAAGACAAGCAAAAACCATCGATGGAAGATAAAGGATTCATGAGGTTAACGGTCAAGGTGCTCGTCAAAGACGGACCGGGCAGTTGGGGCGAACCCGCTACCATTCCGTTCACCAAGAAGGTGCCTTCCCAACAATAGAGAACATGCCATCTCTAGGTTCACTTCGCACCGCTGCGACCTACATAGGAAACCGGAGACCAAAAAAAACTTTGTGGCCTTCATCCAGAAGATATTCCTTACTGGCCACGCAAAGCCAGCACCTCTAAAGAAGGAAGGTGAAGAATGCTGGTACCTCCAGTCATCTGGGTCTACCACCCTCAGGAACCAGATCAAATCCGGGTAGTGTTCAGCCCCCGCGCTCAGCTCCAGGGAGTCTCCCAGAACGACGCCCTCTTTACTGGACTAGACCCGACAACCAGTCTTCCAGAAGTGTTGTTCCGCTTCTGCAAGGAGACAAAAGCCATCTCCTTCTGCCAAACGCCAGGTGATAGAGTGACAGGCTACCACAACTGGCATACCTACAAGGGGATGCACTCTGTAGGTAAAACTACAGAGACAAAAGGACTGTTCTCTCACAAAGCTAAAAGAAAACAACGCCAGAGACATTTACACAAAGACATTGTTGTGCAACCAGCTAACCTGGAGCTGTGCATCCACCCTGCATCCTTTGCCAAAGAATCATGGCCAAGGGACTTTGAAACCAGTGATACCGGCCGGTGTCACATTGCTATGTGGACATGGACTCTTGCATTGTTTGAGAATGTGATGTTATCTTTGTTATGCATTACACATATGTTCCACATATTTCAGTTATATAGTGGAATCTCCAGATACCAGATGGGGAGTATCATGGAACAAGAATCACATTTCTGCCTGACCTCCCTTTTGCTTGTCAGCTCCTTAAGTTCAGCTGCATGCATTAGTTTCACATACACACACCGTGCCTGTGTGATGTATCAATATGTTGCCCTTTCTGCCTGTGAGCAGGTGTGACGGTTCAGGGGATTCCTTCCCCTTCTTATGCCCCTGACGTCACCCTCTCTGTCCCTTCCCCTGCTAACCTTCCTTCGCTTACCCTCTCCTGTCCCACTCCGGCACCCTCTGACGCCGTTCCTTTGCCACAGCGCGCGCCCCGCAAGTCTCGCGCACCCGCGCGGTCCCCGAACCCCTGCGGCAATGTTCCCTGCTCCCAGGTCCCCTCAGCCTCCACTTCCATTCCCTCAACTCCAGTGGCTGTCCCTTCCGTTCCTCCGTTCCCCTCTGCAGGTGTGCCCGCGGCGCTACGCGCGTCTGGTGACGCAGCCTGTGCGCACGCACTCTCAGGTTACGGTGGGCGTGCGCACATGCTCCTTTTCTAATGCCTGTCAATCCCTTAACTCCTCCTCCCATGCCCTGCATGCTATCTCCCTGTCTAATCCCCCTGTCTCCTCCTCTTCTCCTCCTGACCTATCCTTGCTGTCTCCCACTTCTCCCTCTGCTCTTCCTCTTTCTCCTATTGGTGTTCCCTCTTTTATTATCCCTGTCTGCCCTCTCTATCATTGCTCTGCATAGTTCCTGTTATCCCTGTGTGTGCAGTCCTATGCTTTGCTCTCTCTGTGTTCCAGCCTGTACCTGCTCCTGCTTATATTTGGATTTCCATGGTTTTGACCCCTGCTTGTCCTGGACTACCCTGCTCTCTGTTACCCCTGAACCCTGCAATGAACTCTACTTTGCTGACCTCTGGAACCCTTGGACTTGGATTACGAACTTGACTACTCTGCTCTCTGGAACCCTGGACTCTGGCGAACGGACACGATCATTCCTACATTATATCACCAAGACGTTGCAAGTATACTAACTCTCTTCCAACAGGCCCAGCAATGCCATACCACACTCCGGGCTTGCTTCCACTGCTGTGGGTGTGTGGTAATACCGTTCCCACCTCAGTATTGGGGTCTTGCCAGGTCTGCGGGCATACAGGCGTGAGAGCAGGTAGCCAGTGAGTTGCTACAGCAACCTCTGAGATTCTTCTCAGAATGGGCTATTCTGCCCTCCCCTCTTGTTTGTTTCCAGATAGTCTGTCCCAAGACTATTCCTGCTACCCAGAATTCCCTCACACTTCCTTTCACTTCCAACATTGGCTGAGTGAGTACCTTCTGTTACCTCTCCACTGGCAAGGCCTTATCCTTTTCACCTGCCCTTACTACAAAGCACCCACAGAGATACACTTTTCCAACACAAACATCTCATCCACAAGTGCCTGTTTTTATTGCTGCTTTCCTAAATAAAGTGAAGAAAATATACAGGACTTGTTGTGCTTTGGAAAGAGGGCCGAATTGAAGCTATCTGGGCTATTCATACTAAACGTGACTCTGGCCTCAGAATATCCCCCATGTAAGTATTTACATCCTACATATATAGCACTACATAAGTGTTTATAATATTTCTTTAGTACAGATGTAATTAATGAATATACTTATAATAATTATTTCATCATAAGGATGGTTTGACAAACCGCTTTGTTCATACATAGCTATTTGAAACACTAATTGTTTATAGGTCATTCATGTTACATTTAAAATAAATGCGTATTTAAAATACATGCGTATTTAGTCTTTCAGTCACTTTTTATCAGGATTTTGATAAATCATTTACAGTAGAGGCAACGTTTATTCTAACATTTGCTGTAAACTAGCCGGGTTACATTCTGGGTATGTGCTGGGTATGTGCTGGGTATGTTCTGGGCTAGTTTGAGGCACGTTTAAGGCATTTCTGCATTGACTAACGACCCATAGGATTAACACAGCAGGGATCCCTGGCAGTCCAATTCAGTTTGAATGGGACTGCCAGGGACCCCCGCTGTTAATCTGATAGGCCATTAATCAATGCAGAAATGCTGGGGCTAGTTTAAGGAAAGTTTAAGGCATGTATTCAGAATGTACCTGGGTGTTTCCTGGGTCTTTTGGGGAATTGCCACTGGTTTTTGTTCGAATAAGAGTTGCCTCTACTGTAAGTAGTTTACAAAGAGATTTCATTTTGAACTCTATTTCATTTATTTTAGAGCACAATTATTTTTTAGAGTGATTATTTTTTGCAGGTCTGTGGAATGGCCATGGGTGCCCGATTCGCCCCCAGCTATGCTAACCTATACATGGGCCTATGGGAGGATACCCATGTTTGGGGGAATGCTAGGCCGGGGGAGGGTTTGGTGTTCTATGGCCGTTTCATAGACGACCTTTTATTTATTTGGGATAGAGATTTGGAGGAACTCACGGACATTTTGTTGTTCTTTAATGACAATCAAATGGATTTACGTTTTACGTTTGAAACAGACATGTAGAATTAACTTTCTGGATTTGGAACTCAGGGTTGACACTGACAACCAGATTGTTACAACAACAAGAAGGTATCTAAAAATTCTTATCTGCATTATGCTTGCAACCATTATAAGAAATGGCTGGAGAACGTCCCCAGGGGCCAATTTCTTAGAGTCAGGAGAAATTGTTCTCTTGACTCTGACTACTTGGCCCAGGGGGATGCTCTGGTCAACAAATTTGTAGCCAAAGGTTACAATAAACATACAGTCCAGGAGACCTTTCAACAAGTGGGTCAGTTAGACAGATTATCGCTTTTGGAGAAATCCAAAAACAACACACTTTCTAAAAAAAGTAAGGGACAAACAAATAAAAAGGATCATGTGAGTTCACCTCTTTTCATTACACAATTTAATTGCGCCTCTTTGAAAATAAAAAAGATACTCAATAAACATTGGGAGATATTGCTTAGTGATCCGATTATAGGGAAGAAATTGCCTTCAAGGATACCAGTGGTTTTCCAGAAGGCAAGAAATATAAAATCAATTGTGGCACCTAGTAGATTAAAAAGTTATAGCAGCCATATCACTAATATTCAATCAAAAGATGGTGATTTTTTTGTGTGAACGTTCGAGATGTCTCACGTGTAAACATCTAAAAAAATCCAGTATCATCAGCTCACATTCGAATGGATCCACACACCAAGTGTGGAGCCACATTAATTGTTTGTCTACTTTTATAGTATATGCCATTATGTGTCCCTGTGGGGTTCAATATATTGGAAGGACAACACGGGCTTTATGCACGCGATTTCTAGAACATCGACGAAATATAATCCATGGATTACATACGCATAGTTTGTCTTGACACTACAAACTAAAACACAATAAAGATCCATCATGGGCATTGAGGCGATCAATCCTACACTTTTAAGTGGAGATAGGCACAAGCTTTAACGTTTGAGAGAAACTTACTGGATATATGACCTAAACACACTCAGTCCAGAGGGTCTTAATGACTGTATTGAAATCAGTACTGTTGTTTAGCTCCATAGCCAACTGCTCCCCACTCCCCCCTCCCACTTGGGGGTTGAACACAGAAGTCTGGGTTGAACATGCTAGACATGTTCCCTTCGAGTTCTCCCCCACAGGGTCCAATTATTGTATTATATATATCACTAGCTGAGAGACCCGGCGTTGCCCGGGATGTGAGGTGTGAATAAGTATGTGTAAATGTTGTATTTGAAACTTGTAATGTCATGTGAATGTTATGTAATATTATTGAAAAATGTGTTGCGGGCTCCGGAGGAGCTGCGTGCGTTGTCCGGTGGTTATGTAGTGGTCTCGGGAGGGGGGGGGGGGAGGTTAATGGTGTGTGTGTGTGGGTTTTGCGGGATCCGGAGGAGACGTAAGTATGATAGTGGTCTCGGGAGGGGGGAGAGGTTAATGGTGTGTGTGTGTGGCTTTTGCGGGCTCCGGAGGAGCTGCGTGCGTTGTCCGGTGGTTATGTAAGTATGATAGTGGTCTCAGGAGGGGAGAGGGGGGAGAGGTTAATGGTGTGTGGGTGGTTTTGCGGGCTCCGGAGGAGCTGCGTGCGTTGTCCGGTGGGTATGTAAGTATGATAGTGCTCTCGGGAGGGGGGGAGCGGGGGGCTGTTAATGGTGTGTGTGTGTGATTTTTGCGGCCTCCGGAGGAGCTGCGTGCGTTGGCTGTTCGGGTGGTGGGGGGGGAGGGGCTGCGGTAGCGGGAGAGCTGTGGCGTGCGGTCGTGGTCTGCATTAGTGTGGGAGGGGGTGGTGGTCGAGGGGGGTGTTTTTAAGAGGCAGTGTCCGTCGGTATGCGCTGTGTGTTCGTGCGGTGTGTGGAGGTGATCGTGCGGTGTTGTGTGAGCGTGTGTAATGTTGGAGTGGTGAAAGCAATGTTTATATAGTTTAGATTCTGTACCTGATTATGCAGTTCTGTGGTAGCAGGCGGTGAGGTTTTTGTGGGTTGAGAGCTGTGAGTGGCCCCAGAGCAGTGAGGGTTCGTTGCTTTGAAGCGTGCCCAGAGCAGTGACGATTAGGTGCTTTGAAGCGTTCCCAAAGCTCACTGAGGGGTGGCACAGTGTGGCAGTGGTGTTGGCCGCAGGCCAATGAGAGTCAGTGAGGGGTGGGACAGTGTGGGAGTGGTGTTGTCCTCAGGCCAATGAGAGTCAGTGAGAGGTGGGACAGTGTGGCAGTGGTGTTGGCCGCAGGCCAATGAAAGGTGTGTGGGGGCGGGCATGGCCTGAGGCGGAGTGACAGGCCAAAGGTGCAATGCGATTGGCCCTAGGGACACAGGCCATGCAGACAAACATACAGTGCTTTCAGAAATATATAGTAGATATATATCTTTTTTCCTTCTCCATCTCCTCTTTTTCACGCAAAAATTAGGCGTATAATAGTTTCACTATATATTTCATTATGATTCGCTCATATTTATTATATACATATAGTATATCACATCACCAACATTATCATCATCATCACAAGTAGTTTATTCACACTATAGGTTTATATATATATATATATATATTATTTTTTTTTATATATATATATATATATATATATATATATATAAATAAAATAAAGTTAGTTATAATCATCTTATGATATTTATATTGTTATCTTGGTTTCACTCCACATTTATTATTCCTTATATATGGTAGGTGGAATGTGACTAGCTGTATGGTGCAGTCTTGCCAAATTAAGGTACATAGTGACCTGGGATACATGTCCGGTTTGTGTTTTTCTTGCGGTTCATCTTTAGATGTTCTTATGAACACTATTTTACATCCATTGCCCTGATTCTCTTTGTTGTCTTTTGTTTTTTGTTTTCTGTTAGACTTTAATCATATTTTTAATTCATAGGGGATTTGCTTCATTATGAGGATCTCCACAGGTTTCATTTGTGTATATTATACCATTAAGGTAGGATCATGTGCCATTGACAGATCCCTCCTGTCTCTAATTAGGGGCTCATTTAACTATTATATTTTTGTGTAAATCCCCCTTTTTTACTCCCCTCTCTTGATCCTTTCTTGTTTATTTTTAGAATTTGTTCTCACTCATCTCATCATCCAGTCCACATACATATGTTTTTTTTTTTCCAAATTTTTTTTATTAGGCATTCACATATTTCACATTATACAGGTGATAAACGTTAATACAGCCTAATACAGATTTTCTCCTTTTATTGGTTAAGGAAACCAGAAAGAAAGAGGAAAGCTCTTCGCTCCCCTGACCCTCCAGGGGCTGTGTGGGGAGCGTGAGTGTGGAAACAGAGAACAAGAGTGGGGGAAGGGAGAGGAGGGTGGGGGGTGGGGGGGGGAGGTATGCCCGTTGCTTCCCGTGTCCTCAGTCAATTTTCATTAGAACCTCTAAACTGTTTTTCTTTTTTGCTTTTCATATATGGTTTAGTGGCGTGGGGGTGCCATATGGGTTAGCCACGGATCCCATGTTTTGTTAAAGGAGTCAGTGGATCTTTTCAAAAAGGCAGATAGTTTCTCCATATTCATCACCTCTTGTACCCTATTTTTTACCGTTTGTTTTGAGGGGGGAGACACCTTCTTCCAGGCGGCCGCCACCGCACATCTGGCCACTGTTAGAATGAAGGAGATTAATTTACTTGTTGGTCGGTCCAAGTCTTCTAAGGGCCTGGCCAACAGGTAGGTCAACGGGTCAATAGGGATTTTGAAGTCTGTGACCTCTTCTATTCATTTTTGTATAGTTCCCCAATATTTTTGAATTTCCGGACATGTCCACCAAATATGTGCCATGTCCCCCTTTTGGCCGCAACCTCTCCAGCATAGATCGGACGCCTGGGGGTAGATTTGATTTATTCTAACTTGGGTAAGATACCAGCGAAACAGTATTTATATATATTTTCTTTGATTGTGGTACATATGGAAGTTCCTGAGGCATTTTCCCAAATTCTTTCCCAGTCCTCTCGGTCTATAACTATTTCCAATTCTGCTGCCCAATGCAGCATATAGTCATGTGTGGGGGCTTCTATGGCCCTTTCCAATTCAGCGTAAATTTGTGTTATAAGACCTTTCTGGTGGCCTGTTTCTCTACAGAGCCGCTCAAAAACTGTGAGAGGGGGAAATTTCAACGTTGGGGATAAGGTTCGAATAAAGTGCCGAATTTGTAGATACTTGAACACATCCAACCTTGTTATTTCATATTTGGTTTGTAGGTTTTGATAGCTCAGGAATTCTCCAATACTCAGGAGGTCAGCGACCGCTCTAATATTTTTTGCTTTGAATTGGTCCAATTGTCTGGGCTCACAGCCAGGAGGGAATTTCGTATTTTTATGAATTGGTATGAGTTGAGATTGGGGTGTAGTGAGCTTAAATTTAAATTTGCATTTCGTCCAGGTCTCCCATGTGTGTCTCATTGGGCCTAACTTAAATTTACTATTCTGCATGTCTTCCCTGCTCAGGGACCAAAGGCAAGCTGGCAGTGAAGGCGTCCCGGCGTAATATGATTCTATGTCTAACCAACAGTATTGGTTTGGGTTGGCGTTCCAGACTACTGCCTGTCGCAATTGTGCGGCTTGGTAGTATTTTGTGATGTCTGGAACACCAAGTCCTCCTCTTCCCCTTGATGCCAAGAGAACTGTCCTGGTGATTCTGGGTTTCTTACCCTGCCAAATAAAGTGGAAGATTAGTTTTTGAATATTCTTTAATTCTGAGCCAGGGATGTGGACCGGGAGCGTCTGAAGTAATATAGTAATCTGGGGAGTATGTTCATTTTAACTGAGATCATCCTCCCGATCCATGATATTTGATATCCTCCCCATTTCTCTAGATCTTGTTTGATTTTCCGAAATAGGGTCGGGTAATTTTGTTGATATAGGGATTGGTAGTTCCTCGCTATTTTTACTCCCAGATATTTGATACTCGAGGAGCTCCAATGATAGTTAAAGTTTAATTTGAGGAGTTTCACCTCTGGCTCTGGCAGGCTTAAATTTAGTGCTTCCGATTTATCGTTATTGATTTTATAGCCTGATATATCTCCAAAGTCCCGGAGTTCTTTTTGGAGGTTAGGTAGGGATATTTGAGGTTGTGTAAGCCCTTTAAATTCTGACTGATTTTTGCCGGCTATTTTCTCGCGGTTACGGCGGTTTTCCCCGGCGGGCCAGCGGAGCTCTTCTATTATCCGTGAGCTCCTTTATTAATTTTTGGCGGGCTTTTTTCCTGTTGGATGCGATGGAGATGAATTTCCCTCTAATGGTTGCCTTATGGGCTTCCCACAGGATTGCTGGTGAGGAGACGGATCCTGAGTTAAAAAAAAAGTAGTCTCGAATGGCAGCTCTGATCTCTCTTTCTATCTCAGGATGGTTGAGTAATGAATCATTTAGCCTCCATGAGTAATTTATTGTTTTTTCAAAGGGGGTTGTCAAGGTTATGGTAATCGGGGCATGATCAGACCATGTGATTGGTCCTATGTCAGAGTCAGTTGTTGCCGCCACCACATTTTTTGTGGCCAGAAAGTGGTCTATTCGAGAGTAGGTCTGGTGAGGTGCTGAATAAAAAGTACAGTCTCTCTGGCCCTGATGTTGGGTTCTCCAGATGTCCACCAGTGAGAACTCGCTCAGGATTCCCCTGAACCTTTTCCCTATGATCCGAGAGGGGGTTGTACGGTACATTTCAAACAATACAGGCATTTCACGTTTTTGTATGTTGCGTCTATTATACCACTCTATACAATAAGTATACTATATACTGTTTGGAGATCAGCGAAGAAACATTTAGCTTTCTTATATACATTTGCTTCCTCTGGATGTTGTTCTTTCCTCCATTATCTTTGTATTTAAATGGGGTTCTAGATGGGTTTGCTGATCAGGGTAAGGTGGGGGGGGTTATTTAGATATACTCAGGATTAAGTTATTTATTCTGTGGAATTTTCAATTAAATATACTTATTTATTATTGAACTAGTATTTATATTTGTTTACTTAGAATATTGCACTTTTTATCTAATCCTCTTTTGTTTAGGTTTTCCATTTATTACATATTCTATTTACTCTGTTTTCATGTTTTAGCATTCTCATTTTTTATTATTGTTGTAGATTTGTTTCAATGTTGTGTATTGTCATTATATGATTATTAATGTGCACTGTCATGTCTTGTGGGGTTTGGAGCTCCGGCGGAGGGGCGGCCATCTTTTGTGTGGTCTGACCTGTGATGCATTGTTTCTTGTGTCTGCGGTCGGTTTGCCTGGGGGGACACTGATTGCTGTGCTTTCGCCGGGGCTTCCTTGCTATATAAGTTTGCGGCTTATCTGAGGAGAGCACTCTTTGATAAAGCACCAGCTACGGTGGGAAGCGCGTCAGAGTGCTGCCTCAGTTTCTTCACAGGCACTACGTGTCAATACATTTTCATTTGTTTTACTTTTGATCCTGCCTCCAGTTCTCTTTGATTTTTGCTGTGCTCCACGTTATTTTTCTTTTACTGTTCTGGATTTGGTTCGGCGGGATGCACGCAGGGATGAACTCAGTTGCTTCAATCCACAGACGTGATCCGTGAGTTCAGTGTTTATTTCCTTATCTGGCTTACTGCCTATGGAAGTTGCTTTAACTGTTCATTATTTGGATCTAACGTTGCTGGGTTTCCTATGATTCCATATGTTGTCCTAGCTTTTTGCGGGGCTTTAATTGGTTTATATCACCGTGTATACTTAATATCTGATCTAGTATCCCAGTTTAATATATGGACTTCATCCTGGTTTTCATTAAAGGAATTCTACAAATCATTTCATTAATATGACCTGACTAAAGGATATCCTGCAGCACTACACGGAGATTCACTTCTCCTAATATATATTCTTTGTATTCTTGGCTCATTAACATTCCAGTGGGTGGGGTTGATGTTCCACCAAGTGCAAGCAAATGTTAACCTCTAGCACACTGGTCCTGTGCAGAGGGGAGCAGCTCTTGGGAAGCCCCATCAAGCGTCCGCCTTTGGGGCGACGCAGATGTACACTGAAGGAGTTCATATTGAAGGTGGGCTCCCCGTATTCTTATTTTGCATAGTGGAGCATGGATACAACAGAGTTTTAAAAACTCAGATTGAAAATAATCAAGTGCAGAATCGGGGTGGAGAATTAAGTCATTTCTGTACCAAGGGCAGCTGATAAAATCAGCCAGAGACTGTTGTGGGTTAAAGTTTCTAAATGCTCTAATGAGGAGAACTTTAGGGCTTGATTGTGGTGGTTTGATTTTCCTTACACAGTACACTATTGCATGGTCACTGAAAATGTCAGGTAGGAAGCCAGAGGATTGGATTCTGCCGGGACTAGAGGACAGAATCCAGTCTAGCAAGGAATGGTTGTGAGATTTCAGGTTTGTCCGCGTGGGTTGGGAAATTAGTTGCGTTCGGTTAAGTGACTTTAGTTGCATCTGGATTTTCTACTTTTTAGGGTCGAGCCAATTGTAGTTGAAATCACAAAGAACTAGCAGCTCACTCTTCTCATTCAGAGAAGAAATGGAGCCAAGAAGCTGGGTTAAATCAGTTAGAGACTGTAGTGGGGATTTAGGGGGGCGGTAGATGCCAGCAATCAAGATAGGCTTAGAAAAGGGTAGGCAGATTTTGCCAACTAGGATTCAAAAGAGGGTGGGCTTGGGGGGAAATTTTGCAGTGTAATTTTTTTTTATTTTTTATAACTTCAATTTTATTGATATTTCAAACATATTATGACATGTTAAAGTACTGAAGAAAATCCAGCACACCCTAGTAATAGATACAAAGTCACAGGTATATAACCAAATTGAAAATTTAATCAGTGCACAAATAAATCAAACAACTGACAATGCCACGCTAGTAGAACAGATAACACATAGGTAGGGCCATACGTGGGATGTATA
>WSYH01007147.1:0-34406 GCA_036426205.1 Ascaphus truei | reverse complement strand
AATGATCCAATAAAGCTTCTTATTTTTCTAATGTGAGCCTCTTCCAGGTTTATTGGTGGCAGTGCTCTGCTCTATTTCTGCCTGTTCAACCTCTCTGGCAGATTCTGCCCTATGGACTCCTATGATGGACAGGATACATGGATACCCACTGAGTGAGTTGCTTCAGCCCTGTTTCCACATTTAGGATTTATTATTCAGTCTGGGGACAAATATTATACTGTTATCTTTTGTGCTTATGTAATTGGCAGCACTAGGTACTAGTTCCCCACTCCATGGCTATTGGATGCTGATATTTTCAAAAATCTATATGGAGTCCTATTGAGGAGTTTTTATGTCATCATATGGACACAATTAATCTTTGAAGCACTGGTTTTCTCCTTATATCATTGCTTGAGCTTATATGGTAGTCTGCGGTCATTCCCACTGAGTCAGTGCTAGAGTGTCGCTTGATTGTGGCGTGGTCTAGTGACGTCAGTGGCTCCGCATTGAGGCACCTGGAGCTGGGGCTAACATTGTGGGTATCTGAACCCTGGGGCCAGCTGTGTGGGATACAACGTTCCATTTTATCCGCCGAATCGCCTGGTTACCCACCGCGGAAGTGAATCGCTGCTGTGTGAGTGAATGTAGCTCCTGTGGGGGATCTCCCGGACATCTAAGCGTTCAAGACACGAGGACGTCTCTATCCACTTGATCGGAATATAGCGACGACGGCGTTCATCCACGGAGTGGGAATCAGCTGGTAACTCGAGTGGTAACATGTACACTAAACATGCCCTGCATGTATGATTGAATCTTCTATACAGGAAGTGCATATATCACCATCTAATATTGTTGTATTATATTTACATTGTTACACTATGAGAGTTGTGCGCTGTCTTCTTTTCATTTCATGTTTATCCCCATGACGCCGAGCCATCAATTCTGACGAGCAGCAGACTCTCACATTTTGTTATATGAGGTTTATATGTATTTATCATTTGTCACAAATGTATTTGACCTCTATTTTGGGTGCACGTTTATAGAGTTAGTATATTTGCTATCTCCTATCTGATAATCCCTATTGAGGTTATATTATCACTTGGATGATTTATATCTTTACACAGTTGGTGCGCTGTTTTTTTTCTTTTCACCATACACAGTGTAATGATAGAAAATTAATATATTTTTTTTTGCCAGGGAGTTTACAATCTAAATTGTGTGTAGGGATTACATTTAACTGTAATTCTGCCATCATAAGGATTGCGCTATACTGTACTAAAGAGATACTCCTTGGGTATAAACAGAGATAATTGCATGCAGTCATGCTGTGTACCTCCCACTCATTGCTTAGATTGTAGCTCTTCAAGCTTGTTCACTCTTTGCTGTAAGGTATTCTCTGTCAAGAAGCCACAATACCAAAAATATGTATTTTTTATAACTCCACTCAAACCAGCAGAAAATGTCTCTGATAAGCAATGGTAGAAAATGTTTTGCAGATTTGCAGGACAGACCTAGTCACCGAGGCTGCATTTTGTTGTCTCTAATTTCTGGCTGCCACAGAGACAGTAAAGTGACTCATGGTTTCAACTTCCACTGTCCTTCCATCCTGATGTCCATGCTTGAAGGGAAACGCAGAGAACTAGCTGCTAATTGTAGAAAATGTTTTGCTCATCAAATCTAATATATGCCAGTGGGTCTTGTATGTCTGTATGTATCTGACATGAGCTCATCAGTGCCATCATAATACACATAGCCTGCTGGCAGATATGGAGAGTCGGACAGCCATTTAGATAGAAAGCAGACGAAGAAAGAAAGTCAGTTGACGTGAGGAGAAAGCAAGAATGCTGGACGAGAGTGAGAGGTGAAAATAATTGATCATATCGTAAGGTAATAAATGAAAGATGTGGTGGAGAGACAGGACTGGGGTAAGAGGGAAAGGAAGAAGGAGGGAAAAAAGAGAAAGTGGGGGAGAGAGAGGAGATGGGGATAGAAAAAAGTAAAACCCATCATTATTGACGTGCTTTTATCTTACTATATATTTCTGAAAGCGTCATATGTTTCCGTGTCTGTATGTGTCTCCCTGTGTCCCTCCCTGTGTCCCTAGCGGCAATCCCATTGGACCTTGGGCCAGGCCAATGAGATTGCTCCCTTGGCCCGCCCGCCCCCGCACACCTCTCATTGGCCTGAGGCGGAGTGACGGGCCAAAGGAGAGACGGAGAGGCACACACACCTCTTCCTCACCCCCGAGGCCAGCCCCCCCCCTCACCCAAACCTCACCTCCCCCCCCTCCATCATCACCCCCCCTCACCCGCAACTCACCTCCCCTCGCGGCACCCTGCTTGGCCGTGTGGGTGGGGGGGTTTAGCGCCGCCGCCGCTCCCATCACCTCACAACCCTCAGGGGCGACGCAGCAGCCCTACCGCCTCCTTCCACCCTCCTCACAGCCTGCAAACCTGCTTGGCCGCGCACTGCGGGACCTGCCAGTGGGAGGAGCAGGGCAGTGGCGGCCGCGGCGGGGACACCTCACCATGTGACTCCCACCCACCTCCCCAAATATTCCACTATGGCCGCCGCGTGAGGTATGAGGCGGGAGGGAGGGAATGGCGTGCCGCCCGCTATCTTCAAGCCGCCACGTGAGGTATGGGGGGGGGGGGTTGGAGGGAATGGCGTGCCGCCCGCTATCTTCATGCTCCCAAAGCCGCCGCATGTGGGGGGGGGGGGGGGGGGGGTGTGATGCTGGCCTGAAACTAGCTTCATGCCGCCGCAGGGGGGGGGTAAGATGCAGGGGGGAAATGCAGGCCTGCCCACCCGCTATCTTAAGGCCTCCGCCTGAGGTATGGGGGCTGCGGGGGGCAGGGGTAGTGGGAGATGTCACTAAATAACCCACCCACCCAGTCACTAAATAACCCACCCACCCAGTAACTAAATAACCCACCCACCCACCCAGTCACTAAATAAAAGTCACTAAATAAAGTCACTAAATAACCCACCCACCCAGTCACTAAATAAAGTCACTAAATAACCCACCCACCCAGTCACTAAATAAACCCACACACGCACCCAGTCACTAAATAACACAAGTGTCACTAAATAACCAAAAGTCACTAAATAAACCCCAGTCACTAAATAACCCACACACCCACCCAGTCACTAAATAAAGTCACGAAATAACCCACCCACCCACCCAGTCACTAAATAAAGTCACTAAATAACCCACTCACCCAGTCACTAAATAACACCCCCACCCAGTCACTAAATAACCCACCCACCCAGTCACTAAATAACAAAGTCACTAAATAACACCCCCACTCACTCACTAAATAACCCACCAACCCAGTCACTAAATAACCCACCCACCCAGTCACTAAATAACCCACCCAGTCACTAAATAACCCACCCAGTCACTAAATAATACCTACTCACTAAATAAACCACCCACCCACTCTGTCACTAAAGTCACTAAATAAACGTCACTAAAAAAAAGTCACTAAATAAGTCACTAAATAACCGACCCAGTCACTATATAACCCACCCACCCCTTGCCTTTCACCCCCCCTTGCCCCTGCCTGCCCCCCCCCTTGCCCTGCCCCCCATTGCCCCTGCCCCCCCTTGCCCTGCCGTCCCCCATTTGCCCTGCCTGCCCCCGTCCCTTGCCTTTCCCCCCTGCCCCTGCCTTCCCCCCCCCCCTTGCCCCTGCCTTTCCTCCCCCCTTGCCCCTGCCTTCCTCCCCCCTTGCCCCTGTCCTTCCTCCCCCCTTGCCCCTGCCTTCCTCCCCCCCTCCCCTTGCCCCTGCCTTTCATTCCTTCCCCCCGCCCCCTCCTCCCCCCCCCTGCCTTTCACCCACCACCTCACAACCCCCCTTCCCCTTTAGTGTACACCTGCCACAACCGCCCCCCCCCAATCACCAGCCACTCGCTGACGCACAATAACTTTACAATAAACCCTTTTTAAAACAACAATCGGATTACTTTTCTTCCATGTTTTTTTTTCAACATTATTAATACAACCTTTCCACCAATAACTCAACCTATTCTTACACCCTATTTAGAAATACTACCTATTACGGATTTACATCCCGGGCAACGCCGGGTATATCAGCTAGTTCTAATATAAAATACAATTACCCGCTTCAGGGTCACACTGTGAAGAGCATAGGAGGAGTGAGAGGCCTCTAAGATCCATATTTCCTAATGACCTTTTAAATTTTGGAAACAGCTCTGTTTGTGTAGCCAGGCTCAGAGAGGGAAACTAATTTATTCCCGAACAGCAAAACACTCAATGTAGAGACAATGGGGTAGACTGAGGAAGTCTAGAATCTCTGTCATAATCTGTCAACTCCTGACGAAGCCGACGCTATTACGTGGTGAAACGCGTTGAGTGGGACTCCTTCTACAATACGGAGCACTTTGGGAGGAGCCGCAGGCTGCCAGGTCACTACCGGAGTGAAACCGATCTGAGTCAGACGCCCATTCTCGCAAGATGCGACGGATCGGGGCTGGAGGCAGACAGAGTCATCGGTGGCTGCAGGACGGTGAGCTGGCGTGCTGAGCGGTCTCTCCTGTACACTATTGTAGTGTGACATGCCTGTTTTTTACTGATATATTGTAAGTGCAAATTTTTATATTTAGATTAAAACTTTTAAACCTGGTTGATCTGTGCTATGTAGCTTTTTTCTCTCTCTGCATTGGGGCAACATCTGCTTGAGTACTGGGGTCGTTTTTCCCTCGATTGGTGCTCAGCTGACACTTACCTTGGATAGACTGCCAAAGCCTTGATTACACATTGCTGTTGAAACTCTTACATTTTGTAAGTAGGCCTTTCACATGAGCCAAGATTGGAGCTGACATTTGTTCACCCTGCATTTCTCCTGCACTTAGATTTTCTGTGCTTTTTGTTTTTTTTCCTCTATGCTCCCCCTGGAATCTGTGAATCTACTATAACCTGGATGTATTATGAGGAAATTAAAAACATATAATTGTATTGATATCCATTAAAATAAAATGGATTACAACGAACATTAAACAAAAGTTGTGTCCTGTGGTAAAGACTCTAAGTAATGAGTCCAGGACACTATGGTGATGAAGGGGTTAATATGTCCCTTATCCAGCAATAATAGGTCAGCTGAATAAAGCAGAGTGGTATTAGATCCACTATTCTCAAAATGAAAACTAAGATACCTCATGAAGTTCTAAACTTACAGTCTGATCAGATAATATAAATCAAACAGTGCAGGGAACCTATTATAGGTATGCCTAACGGTATGGTCACCAGGTGGTGAAATGGTATAGGGTTAAAACACACTAAGGTGTGCTAACCGGCATCAATGAGGGACAATAGGGTGAAGAGCAGCCAGCTATTATGAACAGTAAGGTAGAACTTCCAATCGTGGAGTAATACACCAGTACATGTAAGGACCAGAATATAATGTGGTGATGGTCACTAACAAATATATACCATGTAGGGCTAGCTAGGTGAAGCTAAACCCCTTGTGTGTTTTAACCCTATACCATTTCACCACCTGATGACCATACAGTTAGGCATACCTACAGTATAATAGGTTCCCTGCACTGTTTGATTTATATTATCTGATCAGACTGTAAGTTTAGTACTTCATGAGGTATCTTAGTTCTCATTTTGAGAATAGTGGATCTAATACCACTCTGCTTTATTCAATATTCTTAATATTAGAATTAGGGAATTAAATTACATTTGTGGTGGTTGCTATTAATGTTTTGTAAAGGCCTTTGCCATTTAGTTAATGGTCCTAAATTCCAATACATTTTGTGATAAACAGATGAAATCAGAAGGTAATTGATGCCATTCAGATTATGTTCCTGATTGGGGGAATTAATAAGAAAAAATCAGTACAGTTCCTTACTAGTCGTAGATGATAAATTAGTTTCTTATCTGAAGAGTAAACCTTCTTCAGTTGCTGAACCTTCTTCAGCGGCTGAACCTTCTTCAGTGCTTGTAAACAGGGCGGTGGTTGTAGTTGGGTCTTTGAAGGCAGATATCTTTAATAATTTCGCTTCTCTAACCAGAGCTTCAGTTGGTGGAGCTTCTTTAACCAGAGCATTGGTGGTTGTTTCGAGAGTGTCTGAACCTTCTTCAATGGCTGAACCTTCTTCAGCGGCTGAATCTTCTTCAGTGGTTATAGGCAGGGTGGTGGTTGTAGTTGGGTCACTGAAGACAGATATCTTTAATTTTACTTCTGTAACCGGAGCTTCAGTAGCTGGAGCTTCTGTAACCGAAGCCTCTGTGGGTGGAGCTTCTGTAACTGGAGCCTCAGTGGATGGAGCTTCGGTAACTGGAGCTTCTGTAATTGGAGCCCCAGTTGGTGGAGCTTCTGTAACCGAAGCCTTGGTGGGTGGAGCTTCTGTAACTGGAGCCTCAGTGGATGGAGCTTCTGTAACTGGAGCTTCTGTAATTGGAGCCTCAGTGGGTGGAGCTTCTGTAACCGAAGCCTCGGTGGGTGGAGCTTCTGTAACTGGAGCCTCAGTGGGTGAAGCTTCTGTAACTGGAGCCTCAGTGGGTGGCGCTTCTGTAACTGGACCCTCAGGGGGTGGAGCTTCAGTGGGTGGAGATTCTGTAACCGAAGCCTCAGTGTGTGGAGCTTCTGTAACTGGGCCCTCAGTGGGTGGAGCTTCAGTGGGTGGAGATTCTGTAACCGAAGCCTTGGTGTGTGGAGCTTTTGTAGCTGAAGCCTCAGTGGGTGGAGCTTCTGTAACTGGACCCTCAGTGAGTGGAGCTTTTGTAACTGGACCCTCGGTTGGTGGGGCTTCTGTACCCAAAGCCTCGGTGGATGGAGCTTCTGTAACCAGAGCCTCAGTGGGTGGAGCTTTTGTAACCAGAGCCTCGGTGGGTGGAACTTTTGTAACTGGAGCCTTAGAGGGTGGAGCCTCAGTGGGTGCCTCGGTAACTGGAGCCTCAGTGGGTGGAGCTTCTGTAACTGGACCCTCAGTGGGTGGAGCTTTTGTAACTGGACCCTCAGTGGGTGGAGCTTCTGTACCCAAAGCCTCGGTGGGTGGAGCTTCTGTAACTGGAGCCTCAGTGGGTGAAGCTTCTGTAACTGGAGCCTCAGTGGGTGGAGCTTCAGTGGGTGGAGATTCTGTAACTGAAGCCTCAGTGTGTGGAGCTTCTGTAACTGGACCCTCAGTGGGTGGAGCTTCAGTGGGTGGAGATTCTGTAACCGAAGCCTTGGTGTGTGGAGCTTCTGTAGCTGAAGCCTCGGTGGGTGGAGCTTCAGTGGGTAGAGATTCTGTAACTGAAGCCTCAGTGTGTGGAGCTTCTGTAACTGGACCCTCAGTGTGTGGAGCTTCAGTGGGTGGAGATTCTGTAACTGAAGCCTTGGTGTGTGGAGCTTCTGTAGCTGAAGCCTCAGTGGGTGGAGCTTCTGTAACTGGACCCTCAGTGGGTGGAGCTTTTGTAACTGGACCCTCGGTTGGTGGAGCTTCTGTACCCAAAGCCTCGGTGGGTGGAGCTTCTGTAACCAGAGCATCAGTGGGTGGAGCTTTTGTAACCAGAGCCTCGGTGGGTGGAACTTTTGTAACTGGAGCCTTGGTGGGTGGAGCCTCAGTGGGTGCCTCAGTAACTGGACCCTCAGTGGGTGGAGCTTTTGTAACTGGACCCTCGGTTGGTGGAGCTTCTGTACCCAAAGCCTCGGTGGGTGAAGCTTCTGTAACCAGAGCCTCGGTGGGTGGAGCTTTTGTAACCAGAGCCTTGGTGGGTGGAGCTTTTGTAACTGGAGCCTTGGTGGGTGGAGCCTCAGTGGGTGCCTCAGTAACTGGAGCCTCAGTCTGTGGAGTCTCGGTAACAGGGGCCTTGGTGGGTTGACCCTTGGTGAGTGCCTCTGTGGTAGTGGTAGTTGGGTTGGTGGTGGTAGTAGGGAGGGTACTAGTTGGGTGGGTGGTGGTGGTAGTAAGGGGGGTGGTAGTCAGGGTGGTGGTAGTAGGGGGGGCTGTGGTGGTAGTAGAGGGGGTAGTGGTGGTAGTTGGGTTGGTGGTGGTAGTTGGGATGGTTGTAGTTGGAGTGGGGGTCATGGTGGTGGTAGTTGTAGTTGGGGTGGTGGTAGTTGGGTTAGGGGTGGTAGTAGTTGTGGTGGTGGTAGTAGTGGTAGTAGTTGGGGTGGTGGTGGTAGTTGGGGTGGTGGTGGTTGCTGGGGTGGTGGTGGTAGTTGGGGTGGTGGTGATTGTTGAGGTGGTGGTAGTTGGGGTGGTGGTGATTGTTGAGGTGGTGGTAGTTGGGGTGGTGGTGGTAGTTGGGGTGGTGGTAGTAGTAGTTGCGGTGGTGGTGGTGGTAGTTGGGGTGGTGGTGGTGGTGGTGGTAGTTGGGTTGGTAGTTGTTGTTGGAGTGGTGGTGGTTGGGGTGGTGGTGGTGGTAGTTGGGGTAGTGGTGGTGGTAGTTGGGGTGGTGGTGGTGGTGGTAGTTGGAGTGGTGGTGGTTGTTGGGGTGGTGGTGGTGATTATTCGAGGTTGTTGATCTAAAATAGAGCAAACAAACATATGTTTCGTTAGGGCAAAGGAAAATGCCTCTCTTTTCCCCTCTGTCACCCAGTTACATTGGACTTCACCACATGACATTTCTGTGGTACCTGTAAAGTCCCTGTGTTCCTTCTAATGTCATCCGTTTCCCTATAACCTGGCTGTATTTTCCTCAGTGTCTCCTTGCTCCCCATGACATCGCCATTTCCCAAGACTAAGCCATGTTCACCAGCTTGTCCATATGACCTCTCTGTGTCCTGTGAATCTCTGACTGTCTGAGATCAATGTATTGCTTGGCAATGTAACATAACGTATTATATTGGAAGAGCACTGAAGCAGTGGGGTTACTATCATAAAAAAAGTCAGGGGGTCTGTGACAGGGTAAATAAAAGCCACCAGTTATATGCCTGGAAAACCTATGTCTAGTCTGCAGTGCAGCACTGACTAGGTTAACTTCAGCTGGGAACCTCAGGACAATTAGTTGGATCCCAGCTGCCTAATCAAGGTGTGTTAAAACCCAGGCTGTAGACACATGGATTTTGTTTGTTGATGAGAGAGGAGTAAGCTGCTGCTAAAGAGATTTCCTGATACAAGGTCTGATAAACAAAGTAACTGAATTATAAACTGTTTGTCTCCTGCTTAGAAAAGGGATTGCTGCCTGAGTTACACACTGTCTGCTTAAGAGAAACTGTTTCGTTTTGTTTTTGCTGAAGAAAAGCTATTTTTGTTTTGTGTGTTGTACATCTGTTAAGGCTAAATAAATAAGCCTTGGCAAGAAACCCACGTGTGTAGTTGCATGTACCCTGCAACAGGGTCCAAAATTAAGCCCAAGATCTCAATGTGGCCCAAGCCACCTCATGATCCATATGAGAACACGCCCTGATGATGACACTGCTGCAATAAAAATCATTATATTCTTTCAGCTGTCTGAAGCTTCTCATTTTTTTTATACTAAAAATATATTTTTGTAACCTGCAAATCATTACATTTGCTGTCACCTGTGCCCACTGACTAATCCCCATCCTAGCACTGCTGTGCAGAAGAACTTCCTTGATGTTTATTAAAATGATTGTATAGGCACAGAAAGGGACACAAGCAATATGGCAGACTAGGCAAACTTGTGTCAGGGCCAACAAATTGTATTTTTTATCATTTGAATGAAGTGTATTGAGATATTAGTTAACATACAGATTATCGGGCTGCATTTTCAGAGAACAGGATGAGAAACATTTCCATTTAATAAATACTGCTTTATATCATGTTCCAAAAGTGGCCCATAGTGCCAGACCGCCTCATTGCCCCAGGGTGCTGTAAAGCAACGTGATCCACATCACTAGCAAAGAGCTAGGACAATGAGCCGGAAAAGACAGAATAGACCAATTCATGAATTCTCACACAGTGAGGAAAGTTTTTGAAGATAGAGAAACTGGTCCCACTCACCTGTGCAATAGACGTCAGACTTTGTAGTCCCTGAGAACTTGTAGACGTAGTATCCCCCAGGACAGGCTTTCACAGGAAGAGACGCTCCTGGTGTGCAGCCTGTTAATGAGTTAATATTGAGAGGCACCATCTTCACTCCCTCTCCAATTCCCGGGTGGCTGCCACCCAGACTGAAGGGCTCACGGGAGCCACATCTCATGGAGCCAACACACCCCTCCTTCATACTTAAACCGGCGCTCCCCGTGTAACGGAACCAGCCAAAGTTATATCGGTCGGTTTTGAATCTGCCGGTGGAGGAGATGGTGGACAGTCTGCTGGCTCCATTCAGCTCTTTGTAGTTTGCACAGGGGTCAGCGCACTTAATAGCATCATTAATGGTCATACAGTCCTGATCAGCGGGGCAGTCACTGTCACTACCACCGCAGGGCTTGTTAATGGTATTACCACACAGGTGGATGCCGTTTTTATTAATACAGGGTGCCGGGCCACACTTGTTCAGAGAGGGGTCTGTGCATTCATTGACATCAGTGCAAGCCTTAGAAGCGCTGTTCCAGGTGTATCCTTGTGGACAGCAAGAATAAGTGCCACAAAACACGAGCCTTGTGCAGTTAAGACCATTTCCTACGAATCCAACTTTGCAGGAACAAGACACATAGTCAGACGTCTGCTCACAGTTGGCATTAGTTGAGTTGCAATCATGGCAAGTTTTGGCATCTGTGTGAATAAAAAGAAGATTACAGACTGCATACAGCAAATAATTATTATGTGAATCCTAATAGTTTTATTAAAATGTAAAGGGTTTGTGAATAGTATGTTTTAATAATATTGCATGCAATACATTGGATTGTACTGTGCAGCACAGTCTTATTGCAGCACAGCTGAATCGTCAGCGTCCTCTCCCTGCAAAACTGGGAGACAAACTGTTTGGGGGCCGGGAGACTTTGATAAATAATCTGCCATTTTTCACCATTTAATAAAGTCTTCCTGCTGCACAACTGGGGCAAAACCAGCACAAAACCGCACAGATTTAGCAAAGAAAATGAATCACATTGAAGCAATTGGAGTTGTTTCTTTGCTACATCCGGTTACATTCCTTTCCCCCCAGTTCTGCAGCAAGAGCACTTTAGTATATAATCCCCAATGAATGTAAGGGAGGGTATTATATGTAGATTGGAGTACTATATGTCTTTGTTAGCCTGTGTCAGGGGTGGGCAACTTCAGTCCTCAAGGGCCACCAGCAGGTCAGGTTTTAAAGATATCCCAGCTCAAGCAGTGGCTCAGTGGAAGACTGCCACCTGTGTTGAAGCAAGGACTGATTGAGACACCTGTGCTGAAGCATGGACTGATTGAGACACCTGTGCTGAAGTAGGGAATCCTGAAAATCTGGCCTGTTGGTGGCCTTTGAGGACTGGAGTTTCCTGGACTATATGCTGGTCATGCCTTTATTACTGCTCACTCCTAGCACAGAGAACAGTAGAGAGGCTGTCACTTGGTATGATTGATTGGGCACAGTGTGATATTTGGAGGGCGTCTGCCATGATCAATGTTTATAACTTATAAGTATAATTAAACAAAACATTTATTTAAATTCTGATATAACATTATAATACACGTTTTCTTTAAATGCATCCACAACATACAGTACTTTCTATTGTAAGGTGCAATGCTGCTTTGTTTAGTTTAGTATAAAGAGAAAAGACAGCAATTATTTAAAGGTGCAATCCCACATAGCCAGTCAAAATATACACATTTGTAAGAAATTAATCTAATTGTCTTCCTTAAACCAATCTAACCATGATAGATGCAGACATGTGGCTTCTTTTGTTTCTCTGGAAATGACTTACAAATTGCGCGTCTGGGTGCTGTAAATGGGGGAGTCTTTGTCAATCAAGTGTTTTGTTTACTCTTAGCACTGCCTGTCTTTATCAGAGAGCCAATAAAGATAAGGGAGGTAAGGAGAGGGGGCTCTGCCTGTGCAAACTCGTGTTGAACAGAGGGATATCAGAAAAAAGGGAGCAGCAAGAGGAAATCACATCCCTCCCAAGTTTATAAACTAACTTTAAAAATGAATTAATAATTCTTATGTGTAAGATTTTGGTAACAAAAAGGCATCAATTACCCAGATGTGACCCCTCCACTGCCAGTTGTACATGTTGGTCCTAGAAGGGAGTGACCCCTTGAACCCCAAGTGATTTTGAGAATGAACATGCTGTGTTACAGATCAGTGATGAGTATGGCGACAAATCACAAAACATTGATTGTTCTACTGTTAAGTAAAGCTATGTCTTCTGCAGGGGTGCTCAACTTCAGCCCTCAAGATCCCCCAACAGGTAAGGTTTCCATTATATCCCTGCTTCAGCACAGGTGGTTCAATCAGTCCCTACTTCAGGATTGAGCCACCTGTGCTGAAGCAGGCTCTTCGACTGCACCACTGATTGAGCCACCTGTGCTGACGCTGGGATAGCCTTAAAAACTGACCTGTTGGGGGGTCTTGAGGACTGGAGTTGGGCACCCCTGGTCTACTGCTTGCCCTCTTAAAACTCTCCGAAACCAAAATGGGGCAGAACTGGCTACCAAATGGGTACAGTAAGTAACAGCTCCTCATGAAGAAGTGATGGGAAGCCCACCACATAAGTCTAACACAGCAAGGGACTATGCTCTGCTTTCTCAACACAGAGTGAGCGTTGGGAGATGCATACTGTAGCTGCTTCAGTAACCTGAATGATAAGAGAGGGAAGGGAGCCAAGCTTTGCTATGGCAGGTTCTACATGTTAGTAGTGAGGAGTATGGATAGATCAGCTTGTTTGTCAGCAATTGCTTGAAGATCTACTCCTGCAGGTTAGGGGATGTAAAGCCTCCAGGAGAAGAGCTGTCAGTCCCAATAGAGAGGACAGAAACCCCAGATCAGCACAGAACCAACTGTAAATCAAAGAAGCATCAGATACTCACATGAGGTGAGGACAGCTGAAAAATAAAACAAAAACACAATGATTACTTTTCATGTCACAGACGAAAGTTCATCTTAAACTAACTCAGATTCTCTCTCTCGTACATTAACAGCTACACATTGTGCCTTGTTACTAGCAGAAAGCAACAGATTGTCAAGAGACTGATGTTTGGTCATGATCATCCCTTATATTTCCTTTCTAGGCTACATGTGCTGTGCTGTGCTGTGGCATCATGTTGACACATTGTTCACTAGCTTCTGTAGAAAGCAGACTTGAGTCTCCAGGATCTCTGTGCTTCCTTTACCCAGGCATCATTGTTCCTTGCTCTGTCCCTTCATCTGAAAGCTGCCATGCATAGCAGATTACCAGAACTGTGACCCCTGGCTTACACTCCAGTGGTGGCAGCATTAAGGCTTTTACAGTAGGAGTATAAAAAACATTGGCGTGTAATGCGTTATACCGTATACACACAAAACATTATAATCTCATTACTCACAGGAATGTTGACTGGATTTTGATTATTTTCTAAATAAGTTTGACAAAAAGGTCAAATATATTTATAAGAATCAGTCATTTTGACCTTTATAGAAAATCAAAACAAGAGAAAAGTGGCTAATAGCAAAGTAAAACCTGGGGATTTACAAACACACACACAACCCCTGCAAACAGGGCCGCCGATGGGGGGAAAGCTGTGTCAAGTGTCCTGGGCCTGGTGGCTGCAGGAGTCCGGGCTGGCCGGCACTGGAATTTTCAGGTCCAACTTCTGCGTCTGACTGCTGGGCCTCTGGTTTCCACCAGGCCCTGGCTCTCCCAGGTGCTGTGGGCCTCTCTCCCATGGCAGATCCTCTCTCCCGCCAGTGCGGGCCAGAAGCTGTGCCCAACTTCCGGTGTTTATATTGGGGATAGGGGATAGTGTTGTATGTATTTGGGGCTGGGGGAGTAGGGTTGTATGTATTTAGTGATGGGGTAGGGTTGTATGTGTTTGGGGATGGGGTAGTAGTGTTGTATGTATTTGGGGATGGGGTAGTGTATGTGTTTGGGGATGTGGTAGTAGTGTAAGTATTTGGAGATGGGGGAGTAGTTAGTTTTGTTTGTTTTTGTGGATGGGGGGGTAGTGTTGTATGTATTTGGGGATGGGGGAGTATTGTTGTATGTATTTGGGGATGGGGGAGTAGTGTTGTATGTGTTTGGGGATGGGGGAGTAGTGTTGTATGTGTTTGGAGATGGGGGAGTAGGGTTTTATGTATTCGGGGATGGGGGGAGTAGTGTTGTATGTATTTGGGGATGGTGAGTAGGGTTACATGTTTTTGGGGGAGTAGTGTTTTATGTGTTTGTGAATGGGAGTAGGTTTGTATGTATTTGGGGATGGGGGGAGTAGTGTTGTATGTATTTGGGGCTGGGGGAGTAGGGTTTATGTGTTTGTGTATGGGGGTAGTGTTGTATGTATTTGGGGATGGGGAGTAGGGTTTTATGTGTTTGTGTATGGGGGTAGTGTTGTATGTATTTGGGGATGGGGGGTAGGATTGTATGTAATTGGGGATGGGGGGAGTAGAGTTGTATGTATTTGGGGGAGTAGGGTTTTATGTGTTTGTGAATGGCGGTAGAGTTGTATGTAATTGGGGATGGGGGGAGTAGTGTTGTATGTATTTGGGGAGGGGTGTAGTGTTGTATGTATTTGGGGATGCGGGTAGGGTTGTATTTGTTGATGGGGAACTACTGTTGTATTTATTTGGGGATGGGGGTATGTATTGCGTGTGAAGGGGTTGTATGGGTATTGGATGGATTGTGTATTGGGCGAATTGTGTGTGCGTGTTGATTGAGTGAGAAAAGGGTAATTGAGTGATAGTGGGGTAATTGAATGATAGCGGAGGGCAGGGAGAATGTGTGTGGAGAGTGTGGGTGTAAGAGGGTTTGAGGAAAAGAGAGAAGGTTTAGGGGGGAACAGTGAGTGAGGAAGTGAAGCGTGAGAGATAGAGGGGGAGAGTAAAGAGGTGTTAAGGGGGGGGGGGGAACTTGCATGACTGCCGACACGGGGGGTGAGGGGCAGTCGAAACAGCAGTCCTAAGCCACAGAAAATCTGTTGGCCTCCTTGCCTACAAGCTCAGAACCAGAACCCACCACCCCATATATATTGTGTGAAAAGGGGTGGTACTGGTCTTGTGACTTCATGTATATAACAACATAACCATTTAAATGGCAGTTCTTGTTATGCACCTGTGAATGACCTGTCTATTAGGACAGTTCTCCCTCCATTAGACAGGTTAGGAGAGCCTTTTACAGGTACAGTAGTGTTAGGACTTGCAAAGGGGGGATACCTTAGCCTGGTCTGCAAGCTTAACCATAGAATTTAACTACATGAACCTCACATATGAAAGTATTAAACTATATAATTTGTCATATTGGATGAAGCACGTGGCTGTTTTCTTGCCTTTAGTTATATACATGAGGTCACAATACTAACAGTATTTTTGACACAAATATTTGTGGTGTGGTGGGTTTGGGTTCTGAGCTTACAGGGGCTGTGTGTGTTTGTATATTTCCATTGTTTGGAGGTTTATGACCCATCCTCCCTAGTTTTCAGCTCACTACTTTTAAATGGCGGTTCTTGCTAAGCACCTTGGCGTGGTTTGCAAGAGTAAAATGCTTTGGCCAAAGAATTTAACTAAATGACCCTCCCTTATGCAACGAAAAACAGATAAGTATTTAACTATATAATTTGTCATATGGGATGTAGCACTGGGGCTTTTTGTCTTTTGTTTAAAACCTGGGAATGTTACAATGTTACACACTCACCTTGTGAAAGACACTCGTTAAAACAGAGAGCCAGGAACACGACCACCAGCAGAATCTTCATGTTTCCCATGATGTCTTCTCCTGACGGTCTGTAAAGAAATGTGATCACAGGTCCGTTCATCATGTGAGAGACGCAGGGCGCAAAGTTGGGAGATAAAGATGTTTAAACACAAATAAAAGTTTGTTTTAACATTCCTCACTATTCTCTGCTTAGGACTGCATCAAATGTTAGAAGATTGTTAATCATCTTTTGATAGCAATCTTTAATAATAATTGTTTAATAATCTCTTTGACATAGTTTGTTAACCGGGAGAGTTTTACACCTGTGGAGATTTTTAACGCTAGTAAAATGGGAACATGTGTCAAGTAACTAATTTCTATCTCATTAATAATAATAATATTTTTTTATTAGTATTACTTATTTACTGTCTGTAAAAATTCCTATGTGCTGTGTGCTGCATACTATACTGTAATTGTGACGCGCTTTGAGTCCTATTGGGAGAAAAGTGCTATATGAAATAATAATATTATTATTATTATTATTATTAAAACTCTCCAGATTCGGTGCAAAGTATCTTAAAACAGCAAACACCAACTTTTCTTTCTCTCCGTTTTACACCAAAATTGCCCAAATTCATCTCCGACACGTATAAATATATCTTTAGTGTAGTTATAGGGCCAAATGTAGTTAGCAACAGAGGTGCAGCGCACAGCCAAAAGGCAGTCAGGGTCCAAATGATTGTGATACTATGGGAGGTATCCTGTATTGTATTCTATTTGTTTTTATTAATTAACTCTATTGTATATATGTGTGAAAGTGGTTTATGCTATTCTGCAGGTCCTTACCATGGTTTAAACCAGCAGTGCGCAAACTGGGGGATGTGCACCACAGGGGGGGCGGGAGAATTTCTAGAGGGGCACGGCGGTTACAGAGGCCCCACGCTCTTTCCCACTTCATTTAAATTAAATGCCGGGGGAGGCGTGAGGCCTCGGTAACTCACCAGCTCTCTGCCGAGTCTTCGGCGATGCGTCACCGTGGCGTCATGTGACATCGAGTCATTGGAGGGGGGGGGGCGCGAATGCTGCGGCTCCCATGCAGGGGGGAGCAGCTCAAGAAGTTTGCGCACCCCTGGTTTATACCACTATTGTGGATGAGTTTTTTCATTCAATGTTTGTGATTTTGCACTTGATGTTGTGATTCTTCTGCTAGTTGGTTAATTGTATCCCTCCTGCTTGTGTCGTTAGTAGCACAGGGCGTCTGATGCACGCTACGTCGTGACGTCACGCTGCATGACGTGGCACGCTGTTGGGATGCTCGTGGCCAGTTACCATAGTTGCCTGGTCCCTCTGTGTGTGCCGTTCTGGTTTGCGGGGCATCAGATGACAGTGGGGGGGGGGGGTGTCCGGGCTTTGCACATGCGCTTGACAGGTTTGTGGCGCAAAATGCTACAGACAGCTGGAATTTAAAAGGACTTCAGAAATGTACAGCATGTATGTTACTCCTTGATAAAGTACCAAGTGTACGAAACGCGTAGGAGTGTGTTTCTACCTCCTTATAGCATGTCTCTTCAGGAAAGTATATATTTTCAATCATTTGGACCCTGACTCCCTTTTGGCGCTTCACCTCTGTTGCTAACTACATTTGGATCCTGCTACAAGCAGCTGTCACGCCTCCATACAGATTCAGGAAGTGGGTGAGTGTTAAGGATTTCAAAGTAAAAGATTGTGAGTGCAACTTTATCTAATTGAAGATTTGTGAGACACTCCGAATGAGGATTGGGGTGGTGTGGAGCCGTTCTCCCACCCTTGCCTTCAGGGAATATTTGTATTATTGCAGAACACTTACTAAGATTGTTCACTAAAAAGCAAGATTTATGGGGGTCACGTGACCTTGTCACCCACTTCTTTATTGAATACTGTTTATATTTTTTATATCTTTCAATATTTGATGAATACTTGAGCACCCATAACCACCTTGTGCTGAACAATGAATTAGTTGTAGGGCAAAAAAGTTTACTAATAATTATCAGTGAAAAAAATAAAAATCAGTAATGTTTTTGTCTTTCAAAGAGAGAAATAGAAAATAACAGTAGCAAGAATGTGTTTCTGCAAAGTGGAGTAGAACAGGTTATGCCTTTAATAAATAAACACATTTAGCAGCTTGGAAACAAGGTCTTTGAAACCTGTTCTAATAAATAGATTAGGTTGGCTCAGGGGGACCGAATATTACCCCCTCCCCCCCCTCCCACACACACGTATGTGTGAGTGTGTGTGTGTATATACAGTATACTGTGTATATTTCAGTGGTCGACAAATCCCCAAAAAATCTGCTCGCCGAACAAAAAAATCTACTCGCCACCTAGTACCACACGTGTGCTGCTTGGGCCAATAGGAGCTCGCCACGATGTTAAATCCACTCGCCTGGTGCGTGCAGATATATAGGTTTGTCGAACACTGTATGTATACAGGCATACCCCGCATTAACGCACGCAATGGGACCAGAACATGTATGTAACACAGACATACCCCGCATTAACGTACGCAATGGGACCAGAGCATGTGTGTAACACAGGCACACCCCGCATTAACGTACGCAATGGGACCGGAGCATGTATGTAAAGGGAAAATGTACTTAAAGTGAAGCACTACCTTTTTCCCCTTATCGATGCTTGTACTGTACTGCAATCGTCATATACGTGCATAACCGATGTAAATAACGCATTTGTAACAGGCTCTACAGTCTCCCCGCGTGCGCACAGCTTCGGTACAGGTAGGGAGCTGGTATTGCTCTTCAGGACGTGCTGACAGGCGCATGCGTGAGCTGCCATTTGCCTATTGAGCGAGATGTACTTACTCGCGAGTGTACTTAAAGTGAGTGTATTTAAACCGGGGTATGCCTGTATTGTTTTTTATATGGTGTGTTTTTGTATTTACTCTTAACTACACATTGGGGGAAGATAGAAGTGTCACAGTCATAGTGTTCTGATTTTTGGAAATGTGGTAAATCTGGGCAGTGGTTCACAGTGCATTATCTGGGCAGTGGTTCACAGTACAATACACCTTTTTAAACAACAATCGATTAATTTTCTCCATGTTTTTTTTTTTTTCAACATTATTTATACAACCTTTCACCAATACTCAACCTATCTCACCCCTATTTAGAATACTTGGAACCTATTACGGATTTACATCCCGGGCACGGCCGGGTATATCAGCTAGTTCTAAATCAAATACAATTCCTTACCCGCTTCAGGGTCACACTGTGAATGATCATTGGGTAGTGGAGGCCTCAAGATTCTCATATTTCTCTATGACCGTTTTAAATTTTGGAACCAGCTCTGTTGTTAGCCAGGCTCATAGAGGGAAACTAATCATTATTTCCCGAACAGCCGAAAACACTCAATGTAGATGACAATGTGTAAGACTGTAGGAAGTCTAGAATCTCTTTCATAATCTGTCAACTCCCTGACGCAAGCCGACGCTATTAGTGTTGAAACGCGATTTGATGGGAACTCCTTCTACCATACTGAAGCACTTGGAGAGGTAAGCCGTTAAATATCCAGGCTGCCATGTCACTACCGGTGAGGTTGAAACCGGATCTGATGTCAGAACGCGCCATTCGCGCAGAGATGCGAACGGATCAGGGGCTGGAGGCAGACAGAAGATCTATCGGTGGCTGCAGACGTGAGCCTGGGTGCTGACGGTCTCTCCCTGTACCTATTGTAGTGTGACATGCCTGTTTTTTACTGATATATTGTAAGTGCAAATTTTTATATTTAGATTAAAACGGTTAAAAAACCTGGTTTATGCTTTGCTATGTAGCTTTTTTCCTCTCTCTGCATTGGGCAACATCTCTTAGTATGGGGTCGTTTTTGCCCTCGATTGGTGCTCTGACACTTACCTGGAATAGACTCCAAAGCCTTGATTCACATTGCCTGTTTGAAACTCTTACATTTTGTAATAGGCCTTTCAATGAGCCACGATTGGAGCTGGACATTTGTTCACGCCTGCAGTTCTCCTGCACTAGATTTTTCTTTCTGTGCTTTGATGTTTTTTCCTCTATGCTCCCCTGGAATCTGTGAATCTACTATACCTGGATTATGTAAATGAGGAAATTAAACACATATAATTGTATTGATTCCATTAAAATAAAGATGGAATTACCACGAACATTAAACAAGAAGTTGTGTCCTGTGGTAAAATACTCTAGTAATGAGTCCAGGACACTATGGTAGGAAGGGGTGTAATATGTCCCCTTATCCAGCAATAATAGGTCCTGAATAAAGCAGAGTGTCTGTAGATTCCACTGATTCTCAAATGAAAACTAAGATACCTCATGAAGTTCTAAACTTTACCGTTCTGATCAATAATATAAATCAAACAGTGCAGGAACCTATTATAGTAGGATGCCTAATGCCTAACGGTATGGTCCCAGGTGGTGAAATGGTATAGGGTTAAACACACTACGGTGTGCTAACTCTTCATCATGGAGGGACCATAGGGTGAAGAGCAGCCAGCTATTATACAGTAAGGTAGAACTTCCATCGTGAGTAATACACCAGTACATGTAAGGACCCATAATAATGTGGTGATGGTCACTAACAAATATATACCATGTAGGGCTAGCTAGGTGAATCTACACCCCCTTGTGTGTTTTAAACCCTATACAATTTCACCACCGATTTACCATACAGTTGGACATACTACAGTAAATAGGTTCCCTGCACTGGTTTGGATTTATAATTATCTGATCAGACTTGTAAGTTTGTACTTCATGAGGTATCTTACGTTCTCATTTTGATAATATGGATCTAATACCATCTGCTTTATTTCAATATTCTTAATATTAGAATTAGGGCAATTAAATTACATTTGTGGTGGTTGCTATTAAGGGTTTTGTAAAGGCCTTTGCCATTTAGTTAATGTCCTAAATTCCAATACATTTTGTGATACAGATGAAATCAAGAGGTAATTATGCCATTCAGATTATGTTCTTATTGGGGAATTATAGAAAAAACAGTACAGTTCCCTAACTATTCCCGTAGATATCAATTGAGTTTTCTTATCTGAATAGTGCACACCAAACCCTTCTTCAGTTGCTGAACCTTCTTCAGCGGCTGAAAACCTTCTTCCTTCTTGTAAACAAGGGCGGTGGTGTAGTTGGGTCTTTTGAAGGCAAGATATCTTTAATAATTTCGCTTCTCTTAACCAGAGGCTTCAGTTGGTGTAGCGTCTTCTTTAACCAACATTGGCTGTTTTTTCGAAGAGTGTCCCTGAACCTTCTTCAATGGCTGACCGTCTTCAGCGCTGAATCTTCTTCAGTGGGTTATAGGCAGGGGTGTTGTTGTAGTTTGTCCACGAAGACAATATTTTAATTTACTTCTGTAACCGAGCCTCAGTATCGGTGGAGCCTTCTGTAACCAAGCCTCTGTTGGTGGAGCTTTCTGTACCTGGATCCTCATGGATGGAGCTTCGGTAACTGAGCTGCTGTAATTGGAGCGCCCCATTGGGGACTTCTGTACCGAAGCCTTGTGGTGGGCTTCTGCTAACTGGAGCCTCATTGATGTCGCTTCTGTAACTGGAGCTTCGGTAATTGGAACCTCAGTGGGTGGAGCTCTGTACCGAACCTCGTGGGTGGAGCTTCGTACCTGGAGCCTAGTGGGTGAAGCTCTGTAAACCGTGGGAGCCTCAGTGGGTGGCGCTTCTGTACCGGAGACCCTCAGGGGTGTGATCTTCATGGGTGGAGATCTGTAACCGATAGCCTCAGTTTTTACTTCTTCCTTAACTGGGCCCTCAGTGGTGGAGCTTTTTTCAGTGGTGGGATTCTGTAAACCGAGCCTTGTGTGTGGAGCTTTTGTTAGCTGAAGCCCTCAGTTGTGAGCTTCTGTACTGAACCTCAGTGAGTGGAGCTTTTGTAACGGGACCCTCGGGTGTGGGGCTTCTGTACCAAAGCCTCGGTGTGGAGCTTCTGTAACCAGAGCTCATTTGGTGATCTTTTGGTGACCGAGCAACCAAGCCTCGTGGGGGGGAACTTTTTTTAACTGGAGCTGGTAGATGGTGGAGCCGTCAGTGGGTGCCTCGGGTAACTGGAGCCTCAGTGGGTGGATCTTCTGTACCATGGAGACCCTCATGGGTGTAGCTTTTTGTAACTGGACCCCATGGGTGGGAGCTGCGGTTACCCAAAAGGCCTCGGGGGTGGAAAGCTTCTGTAACTGGAGCCTCAGTGGTGAAGCTTCTGTGAAACTGGAGCCTCAGTGGGTGGAGCTTCCCAGTGGGGTGGAGATGCGGTAACTAAGCCTCCGTTGTTCAGGAGGCTTCTGTAACGGACCCTCAGTTGGGTGGTAAAGCTTCAGTTGGTGGAAGATTCTGTACCCGAAGCCATTGGTTGTTATGGAGCATTCTGTAGCTAAGCCTCGGTGGGTGGCGCTTCAGTGGGTAGAGATTTCCCTGTAAGCTGCTCCTCATGTGTGGGAGCTTCTGTACCTGACCCCTCAGTGTGTGGACTTCATGTGATGGAGCTTCTGGTAAACTGAAAGGCATTGTGTGTGGGAGCTTCTGTAGCGGAAGCAAAAAACAAAAAAATCAGTATATAATGGATGGATGAGTGTAGTACATAAGTTCGTAGTCGGACACGGGGGGTGTTGGGCAGCTCAAGGAAAAACCCTCGATGGAGGTGGAAGCTTTTTAACTTGGACCCTCGTTTGGGTTGATGCTCTGTACCCAAAGCCTCGGTGGGTGGAAGCTCTCGTAACCAGAGTCATCAGTGGTGGAGCTTTTTGGGTAACACATATCCCTCGTGGTCATGGACAACTTATTGGAACTGAGGCCTTGTGGGTGGAGCCTCAAGTGGGTGCCCTCCGTAACTGGAACCCTCAGTGGGTGGAGCTTTTGTACGGGACCCCTCGTTTTGGTGGAGCTGCTGTACCCAGCCTCGTGGGGAAGCTTTCTGTAACCAGACCTCGGTGGGTGGAGCTTTTGTAACCCTAGCCCTTGGTGTGTGGAAGCTTTTGTAACTGAGCCTTGGTGGGTGGTGAAGTCCTCAGTGGGTGCCTCGAGTAACTGGAGCCTCAGTCTGTGGAGAGGTGCCTCGTACAGGGGCCTTGGTGGGTTGACCCTTGGTGAGTGCCACTCTGTTGTAGTGGTAGGTTTGGTTGGCTCGGTGAGTAGTAGGGAGGGTAATCGTTGGTGGGTGTGTGTGGTAGTAAGGGGGTGGTTAGTAGGTGGTGGGAGTCGTGGGCTGTGGTGGAGTAGAGTGGTTAGTGGGTGGGTAGTTGGGTGGGGTGGTAGTTTGGGGGAGGGGGGGATGGTTGTCGTTGGGAGTGGGGTCATGGTGGTGTTAGTTGTAGTTTGGGGTGGTGGTAGATTTGGGTTAGGGGTGGTAGTAGTTTTGTGGTGGCGTGGTAGTAGGGGGTGGGGGGTACATCGTTTGGTTTGGTGGTGGTAGTTGGGGGTGGTGGTGAAGTTGCTGTGTGGGTGGTGGTAGTTGGGTGGGGGTGGTTGTTTGGATGTGGTGGTGGTAGTTGGGATGGGTTGGGGGGTATTGGGGTCATGGTAGTGTAGTGCGGTGGTGGTAGTGGCAGTTCGGTGGTGGTGGTAGTTGGTGTGTGGGTGGTAGTTGGGGTGTGGTGGTGTTGGGGTGGTGGTGGTAGTTGGGTGGTGTGGTATTGTGGGGTGGGTGTCGTGGTAGTTGCCGGTGTGGTAGGTGTAGTTGGGGTGGGGTGGTGGTATTTTGGGTATTGTGGTGGTGTGGGGTTTGGTGTTTGTTGAAGTGGGTGGTAGTTGGGGTGGTGGTGGTCGTTTGGGGTTTTGGGGTTTTTTTTTTTTGGTTTTGTATATGTTGTGGTGGTTGATTGTTGAGGTGGTTGTAGCTTGGGGTGGTGGTGATTGTTTATGTGGTGTGTATTTTTGGGTGTGGTGGTTGGTAGTTTTGGTGGTGGTCGTGAGTAAGTTGCGTTTGTGTGGTGGTAGGTTAGGGTGTGATGTTCATGTGGTGGTGGTAGTTGGGTGGTCGTTGTTGTCTGGAGTGGTGGTTGTTGGGTGCTGTTGGTGGTGCGTTTGGGGTAGTGGTGATGAGTGGTCGTTGGGTGGGTGGTGTGGTGGTCTTTGGCGGTTGTGGTTCGTCTGTTTGATTGCCGCTGGATTGTGGTGCTTATTCGCGGTTGTTGCGTCTCACAATCCGCGCACAACCAACATCTGTTGTTTCGTTCGGGCCAGGCACCTGCCTCTCTTTTCCCCTCTGTCCCCCAGTTACCTTGGCCTTCACCACCCTGACAATTCTGTGTATCCTGTAAGTCCCTGTTTTCCTTCTAATGGTATCTCGTTTCCCCTATAACGCGGCTGTAGTTTGCCTCAGTGTCTCCTTGCCTTCCCCATACATCGCCATTTTTCCCAGGACTAAAGCCATGGTTTCACAGCTTTGTCCATATGACACTCTCGTGTCTCTGTGAATCTCTGGACTGTCTGAATAATGTTTAGCTTGGCAATGATAACATAACGTGATTATATGTGAAGAGCACTGAAAGCAGGGGTTACTATCATAAAAAAAGTCAGGATTGGGTCTGTGTGCACTAGTTGGTAAATAAAGCCACCAGTTATATTGCACTGGTAAAACCTCATGTTCTGTCTGCCGTGGCAGGCATACTGGACAGGTTAACTTCAGCTGGGAACCTCAGTACAATTAAGTTGTGGATCCCAGCTGCCCTAATCAAGGGTGTGTTGGAAAACCTCCGGCTGTAACTACACTGGATTTTTGTTTTTGAGTGAGAGATGGTAAGCTGCTGCTAAATAGATGATTTTTCCTAGTACAAGGTCTATAAACAAAGTAAACTGAATTATAAACTGTTTTGTCTCTCTCTTAGAAAAGGGCTTGGTGCCTGATGTTACCACTGTTCTGCTAAGAGAAGACTGTTTCGTTTTGTTTTTGCCTGAAGAAAAGCTATTTTGTTTGTGTGTGTTGTAACACTGGTTAAGGCTAAATAAATAAGCCTTGGCAAGAAACCCAGCGGTGGTTAGTGCATGAACCATGCAACACGGTGTCTCCAAAATAAGACCCAAGATCTATGTGGCCCAAGCCCAGCCTCATGAGCCATATGAGAACACGCCTGACTGATGACACCTGCTGCATAAAATCATTATTCTTTCAACTGTCTAAGACCTACATTTTTTTTTTATGACTAGAAAATATTCTTGGTACCTGCCAAATCATTACAATTGCTGTCACCTGTGCCCACTTGACTAATTCCCCCATCCTAGCCAATGCTGTTGCAGAAGATACTTCCTTATGTTTATAAAATGGATGTATACGCACAGAAAACCGGGACAGACAAGCAATATGGCAGAACTAGGGGGCAAAACTTGGTCAGGGCCAACAAATTGTATTTTTGTGATCATTTGAAATGAAGTGTATGTGTATGATATTAGTTAACATACAGATTATCGGCTGTGCGAATTTTTTCAGAGAACAGACTGATGAAAAACCTTTCCATTTAATAAATACTGCGTTATATTCTGTGCCAAAAGTGTGCCCATAGTGCCAGACCGCCTCATTGCCCCAAGGTGCTGTAAAGCACATCGTGGAATCACAACTATCTACAAAGAGCTAGGATCAATGAGCCCGGAACGACAGAATATGAACCAATTCATCATTGAATTCACACAGTGTGGAAAGTTTTTGAAGAATAGAAAACTGGGCCCACCGACCTGTGCAATTAGACCGTCAGACTTTGTAGTGCCTGAAGAAATTTGTAGGACGTAGTATCCCCAAGGACAGTGCTTTCACGAAGAGACGACTCTCTGGTGTTTCAGCCTTTAATGAGTTTAATATTGAAGGCACCATCTAACGCCTTCAGCTCTCGCCCCCAATTCCCCGGGGTGGGCTGCCACCCAGATGAAGGGCTCACCTGGAGCCACAATCTCATGGTAGCCAATCACAACCCCTCCTTCATATTAAAAAAAACCGGCGCTCCCCGTTTGTAACGTGAACCAGCCCAGATTATATATCGGTCGGGTTTTGAAATCTGCCGGTTGGAGGAGATGGTGGAACAGTTCTGCTGGCTCCATCGAGCTATTTGTAGTTTGCACAGGGGGTCGACGCACTTATAGCGATCATTAATGGTTCATACAGTCTGATCACGGGGGCAGGTCACTGTACTACCAACGAGGGCTTGTTAAGGTCATTGACCCACACAGGTGGATGCACGTTTTGTATTAATACAGGGTGCCGGGCCACCACTTGTTCAGAGAGGGGTCCTGTTGCATCATTGACACAGTGGCAAGCCTTAGAGCGCTGTTTCCAGGTGTATCCTTGTTGACAGCAAGAATAATGCCACAAAACCGAGCCTTGTGCAGTTAAGACCATTTCCTACAATCCAACTTTGCAGGAACAAGGACACATAGTCAGACGTCGTCTCACAGTTGGCATTAGTTGAGTTGCAATCATGGCAGTTTTTGGCATCTGGTGTGAATAAAAAGAATATACAGACTGCATACCAAATAATTATTAATGTGAATCCTAATGATTTTTATTAAAATGTAAAGGGTTGTGGAAGTTATGTTTTAATATAGTTGCATGCATACATTGGTTGTACTGTGTGCAGCACAGTCTTATTTCAGCACAGCTGAATCGTCAGCGTCCTCTCCCTGCAAAACTGGGAGACAAACTGTTTGGGGCCGGGAGACTTTGATAATAATCTGCCATTTTTCACCATTTAATAAGTCTTCCTGCTGCACAACTGGGGCAAAACCACACAAAACCGCACAGATTTAGCAAAGAAAATGAAATCACATTGAAGCAAATTGGATTTGTTTCTTTGCTACATCCGGTTACATCCTTTCCCCCCCCCAGTTCTGCACAAGAGCACTTTATTATATAATCCCCAATGAATGTAAGGGAGGTATTATATGTAGATGGAGTACTATATGTCTTGTGTTAGCCTGTGTCAGGGGTGGGCAACTTCAGTCCTCAAGGGCCACGCAGCAGTCAGGTTTTAAAGATATCCCAGCTCAAAGCAGTGGCTCAGTGGAAGACTGCCACCTGTTTAGAGCAAGGACTGATTGAGTACACCTGTGCTGAAGCATGGACTGATGAGACACCTGTGCTGAGTAGGAATCCTGAAAATCGGCCGTGTTTGGTGGCCTTTGAGGACTGGAGTTTCCTGGACTACTATGCTGGTCATGCCTTATTTACTGCTCACTCCTAGCACAGAGAACAGTAGAGAGGCTGTCACTTGGTATGATTATTGGGCCAGTGTGAATTTTTGAGGGCGTCTGCCATGATCAAGTGTTTATAAACTTAAAAGTATAATTAAACAAACACTTTATTTAAATTCTGATAAACTTATAATACAACTTTTCCTTTAAATGCATCCACAACATACAGTACTTTCTATTGTAAGGTGCAATGCTGCTTTGTTTAGTTTAGTATAAAGAGAAAAGACAGCAATTATTTTAAAGGTGCAATCCCACATAGCCAGTCAAAATATACACATTTTGTAAGAAATTATCTAATTGTCTTCCTTAACAATCTAACCATGATAGATGCAGACATGTGGCTTCTGTTTGTTTCTCTGGAAATGACTTCAAATTGCGCGCGTCTGGGGTGCTGTAAAGTGGGGAGTCTTGTCAATCAAGTGTTTTGTTTTACTCTAGCACTGCCCCTGTTTATCAGAGACGCCAATAAAGATAAGGGAGGTAAGGAAGGGGGCTCTGCCTGTGCAAACTCGTGTTGAACAGAGGGATCAAAAAAAGGGAGCAGCAAGGAAATCACATCCCTCCCCAGTTTATACTAACTTTAAAAATGAATTAATAATTCTTTATGTGTAAGTTTTGGTAACAAAAAAAACAAAGGATCATTACCCGATGTGACCCCTCCACTGCCATTTGTACATGTTGGTCCTAGAAGGGAGTGACCCCTGAACCCCAAGTGATTTTGGAATGAACATGCTGTGTTTACAGATCAGTGTGGTATCAGTGCACGCAACCAATCACAAACATTGATTGTTCTACTGTTAAGTAAAGCTGATTCTTCTGCAGGGGTGCTCAACTTCAGCCCTCAAGATCCCCCAACGGTAAGGTTCCATTATAGTCCCTGCTTCAGCACAGGTGTTCAATCAGTCCCTACTTCATTTGAGCCACCTGTGCTGACTGCAGCTCTTCGACTGCACCACTGATTGAGCCACCTGTGCTGACGCTGGGATAGCCTTAAAAACTGACCTGTTTGGGTCTTGGAGGACTGGAGTTGGGCACCCCTGGTCTACTGCTTGCCCTCTTAAACTCTCCGAAACCAAAATGGGGCAAACTGGCTACCAATGGGTACAGTAAGTAACAGCTCCTCATGAAGAAGTATGGGAAGCCCACCACATAAGTCTAACACCGCAGGGACTAGCTCTGCTTTCTCAACACAGAGTGAGCGTTGGGGAGATGCATACTGTAGCTGCTTCACGTAACCTGAATGATAAGAGAGGGAAGGGAGCCAAGCTTTGCTATGGCAGGTTCTCATGTTAGTAGTGAGGAGTATGGATAGATCAGCTTGTTTTGTCCAATTCTTGAAGATCTACTCCTGCAGGTTAGGGATGTAAAGCCTCCAGGAGAGAGCTGTCAGTCCCAATAGAGAGGACAGAAACCCCAGATCAGCACAGAACCAACTGTAAATCAAGAAGCATCAGATACTCACATGAGGTGAGGACAGCTGAAAAATAACACAAAACACAATGATTACTTCATGTCCACAGACGAAAGTTCATCTTAAACTAACTCAGATTCTCTCTCTCTCGTACATTAAACAGCTACACATTGTCCCTTGTTACTAGCAGAAACGCAACCAGATTGTCAGAGACTGTTTGTTTGGTCATGATCATCCCTTAATATCCTTTCTAGCTACATGTGCTGTGCTGTGCTGTGGCATCATGTTGACACATTGTTCACTAGCTCTGTAGAAAGCAGACTTGAGTCTCCAGGATCTCTGTGCTTCCTTTACCCAGGCACATTGTTCCTTGCTCTGCCCCTTCATCTGAAATCGCCATGCATAGCAGATTACCAAACTGTGACCCCTGGCTTACACTCCAGTGGTCAGCATTAAGGCTTTTACAGTAGGAGTATAAAAAACTGGCGTGTAATGCGTTATCCGTATACACACAAAACATTATAACTCATTACTCCAGAATGTTGACTGGATTTTGATTATTTTCTAAATAAGTTTGACAAAAAGTCAAATATATTTATAAGAATCATTCATTTTGACCTTTATAGAAAATCAAAACAAGAGAAAAGTGGCTAATAGCAAAGTAAAAACCTGGGGATTTACAAACACACACACAACCCCTGCAAACAGGGCCGCCGATGGGGGGAAAGCTGTGTCAAGTGTCCTGGGCCTGGTGTGCTGCAGGAGTCCGGGCTGGCCGGCACTGGAATTTTCAGGTCACCTTCTGCGTCTGACTGCTGGGCCTCTGGTTTCCACCGGCCCTTGCTGCTCACCGGTCTGTGGGCCTCTCTCCCATGCAATCCTCTCTCCCGCCAGTGCGGGCCAGAAGCTGTGCCCAACTTCCGTGTTGTTTATATTGGGATAGGGGATAGTGTTTTATGTTAATTTGGGGCTGGGGGAGTAGGGTTTTATGTTGTTTTTGGTAGGGTTGTTGTGTTTGGGGATGGGGTCGTATTGTTTGTATGTTGGGGGTATGGGGTCTTGTATGTTTTGGGGATGTGGTAGTAGTGTAGTCTGGGAGATGGGGGTGTTGTTTTGTGTGTTTTTGTGGATGGGGGGGTAGTGTTGTTGTGTTTGGGCTGGGGCGTCTTGTTGTACTGTCTTTGGGGTGGGGGCGTCTTTTTGTCATGTTTGGGGCTGGGGGAGTCAGTGTTGTCTGTGTTTGGAGATGGGGGAGTGTTTTGTGGTGTGTCTTCTGTGGTGGGGGTAGTGTTGTTTTTGGGGATGGTGGGGTCGAGGTTCTGTTTTGGGGGTGTGTTTTTGTGTTTGTGTGGGGTGTTTGTTGTTTGGGGTGGGGGCGTAGTTGTTTTTGTCTTTGGGGCTGGGGGAGTAGGGTTTTTGTTTTTGTGTATGGGGTAGTGTTGTTGTCTTGGGGATGGGGAGTGGTTTTATGGTTTTGTTGTGGTCCGGGGTAGTCTTGTATGTTTTTGGGGTGGGGTACGGGTTTCTGTGTTTTGTGGTTGGGGGTGTTGTTGTCTGTCTTTGGGGCTGGGGGTGGCGTGGTCTGTTTGGGGCTGGGGTGGTCGCGTTGTTGTCTTTGGGGGGTGGGTTTTTGTTGTGTTGGTGAATGCGGTGGTTGTATGTTTGGGGAGGGGGGAGTGGTGTCTGTCTTTGTGGGAGGGGTAGTAGTGTTGTATGTATTTGTGGATGGGGTAGTTTGTTTTGTTGATGGACTACTGTGTATTTATTTGGGGATGGGGGTATGTATTGGTGTGAGGGTTTGTATGGGTATTGGATGTATGTGTATTGGGCAATTGTGTGTGCGTGTTGATTGAGTGAGAAAGGGTAATTGGGATAGTGGGGTATTGAATATAGCGGAGGCGGGAGATGGTGTGGAGAGTGTGGGTGTAAGAGGTTTTGAGGAAAGAGAGAAGGTTTAGGGGGGAACAGTGGATGTGAGGAAGTGTGAAGACGTGAGAGATAGAGGGGAGGAGTAAGAGGTGTTAAGGGGGGGGGGGGTGGGGAACTTGCATGACTGCCGACACAGGGGGGTGAGGGGCAGTCGAAACAGCAGTCCTAAGCCACAGAAAATCTGTTGGCCTCCTTGCCTACAAGCTCGGAACCAAAACCCACCACCCCATATTATTGTGTGAAAAGGGGTTGTAACTGGTCTTGTGACTTCATGTTTACCAACATACCATTTAAAAATGGCAGTTCTTGTTATGCACCTGTGAATGACCTGTCTTTAGGACATTTTCTCCTCCATTAGACAGGTTAGGAGAGCCTTTTACCAGGTACAGTAGTGTTAGACTTGCAAAGGGGGGATACCTTAGCCTGGTCTGCAAGCTTAACCATAGAATTTAACTACATGAACCTCACATATAAAGTATTAAACTATATAATTTGTCATATTGGATGAAGCACGTGTCTGTTTTCTTGCCTTTAGTTATATACATGAGGTCCAATACTAACAGTATTTTTGACACAATATTTTGTGGTGTGTGGGTTTGGGTTTCTGAGCTTACAGGGGCTGTGTGTGTTTGTATATTTCCACTTGTTTGGAGGTTTATGACCCATCCTCCCTATTTTCAGCTCACTACTTTTAAATGGCGGTTCTGCTAAGCACCTTGGCTTGGTTGGCAAGAGTAAAATGCTTTGGCCAAGAATTTAACAAATGACCCTCCTTATGCAACGAAAAACAGATAAGTATTTAACTATAATATTTGTCATATGGGATGTAGCACTGGGGGCTTTTGTCTTTGTTTAAAACCTGGGATGTTACAATGTTACAACACTCCCTGTGAAAGACACTCGTTAAAACAGAGAGCCAGGAACACGACCCACCAGCAGAATCTTCTGTTTCCCATGATGTCTTCTCCTGACGGTCTGTAAAGAAATTGATCACAGGTCCGTTCATCATGTGAGAGACGCAGGGCGCAAAGTTGGAGATAAAGAGTTTTAAACACAAATAAAGTTTGTTTTAACATTCCCACTATTCTCTGCTTAGGACTCATCAAATGTTAGAAGATTGTTAATCATCTTTTGATAGCAATCTTTAATAATATTGTTTAATAATCTCTTTGACATAGTTTGTTAACCGGGAGAGTTTTACACCTGTGATATTTTTAACGCTAGTAAAATGGGACCATGTGTCAAGTAACTAATTCTATCTCATTAATAATAATAATATTTTTTTATTAGTATTACTATTACTGACTGTCTGTAAAAATTCCTATGTGCTTGGTGCTGCATACTATACTGTAATTGTGACGCGCTTTGAGTCCTATTGGGAGAAAAGGGCTTATATGAATAATAATATTATTATTATTATTATTATTAAAACTCTCCAGATTCGGTGCAAAGTATCTTAAAACAAGCAAACACCAACTTTTTCTTCTCTCCGTTTACAACCAAAATTGCCCAAATTCATCTCCGACACGTATAAATATATCTTTAGTGTGTTTAGGGGGCCAAATGTAGTTAGCAACAGAGGTGCAGCGCACAGCCAAAGGCAGTCAGGGTCCAAATATTGTGATACTATGGGAGGTATCCTGTATTGTATTCTTTTGTTTTTATTTAATTAACTCTATTGATATATGTGTGAAAGTGGTTTATGCTATCTTGCAGGTCCTTACCATTGTTTAAACCACCAGCAGTGCCGCAAACTGGGGATGTGCACCACAGGGGGCGGGAGAATTCTAGAGGGGCACGGCGGTTACAGAGGCCCCACGCTCTTTCCCACTTCATTTAAATTAAATGCCGGGGGAGGCTTGAGGCCTCGGTAACTACCAGCTCTCTTGCCGAGTCTTCGGCGATGCGTCACAGTGGCGTCATGTGACATCGAGTCATTGGAGGGGGGGGCGCGAATGCTGCGCTCCATGCAGGGGGGAGCAGCTCAAGAAGTTTGCGCACCCCTGGTTTATACCACTATTGTGGATAGTTTTTTCATTCAATGTTTGTGATTTTGCACTTGATGTTGTGATTCTTCTGCTAGTTGGTTAATTGTATCCTCCTGCTTGTGGTCGTTGTAGCACAGGGGTCTGATGCACGCTACGTCGTGGACGTCACGCTGCATGACGCACGCGTTGGGATGCTCGTGGCCAGTTTACCATAGTTGCCTGGTCCCTCTGTGTGTGCCGTTCTGGTTTGCGGGGCATCAGATGACAGTGGGGGGGGGGGGTCCGGGCTTTGCACTGCGCTTACAGGTTTGTGGCGCAAAAATGCTACAGACAGCTGGAATTTAAAAGGACTTCAGAAATGTTACAGCATGTATGTTACTCTTGATAAAGTACCAAGTGTACGAAACGCGTAGGAGTGTGTGTTTCTACCTCCTTTTAGCATGTCTCTTCAGGAAAAGTATATAGTTTTTTCAATCATTTGGACCCTGACTCCCTTTTGGCGCTTCACCTCTGTTGCTAACTACATTTGGATCCTGCTACAAGCAGCTGTCACGCCTCCATACAGATTCAGGAAGTGGGTGAGGTGTTAAGGATTTCAAAGTAAAAGATTGTGTGCAACTTATCTAATTGAAGATTTGTGAGACACTCCGAATGAGGATTGGGGTGGTGTGGAGCCGTTCTCCCACCCTTGCCTTCAGGGAATATTTGGTATTATTGCAGAACACTTACTAAGATTGTCACTAAAAGCAAGATTAATGGGGTCACGTGACCTTGTCACCCACTTCTTTATTGAATACTGTTTATATTTTTTTATATCTTCAATATTTGATAATACTTGAGCACCCATAACCACCTTGTGCTGAACAATGAATTAGTTGTAGGGCAAAAAAGTTTACTATAATTATCAGTAAAAAAAAATAAAATCAGTAATGTTTTTGTCTTTCAAAGAGGAAATAGAAAATAACAGTAGCAAGATGTGTGTTTCTGCAAATTGGAGTAGAACAGTTATGCCTTTAATAATAAACACATTTAGCAGCTTGGAACAAGGTTTTGAACCCTGTTCTAATAAATAGATTAGGTTGGCTCAGGGGGACCGAATATTACCCCCTCCCCCCCCTCCCACACACACGTATGTGTGAGTTTGGTGTGTATAACAGTATACTGTGTATATTTCAGTGGTCGACAAATCCCCAAAAAATCTGCTCGCCGAACAAAAAAATCTACTCGCCACCTAGTACCACACTGTGCTGCTGGGCCAATAGGACTCGCCACGATGTTAAATCCACTCGCTGGTGCGCTGCAGATATATAGTTTGTCGAACACTGTATGTATACAGGCATACCCCGCATTAACGCACGCAATGGGACCAGAACATGTATGTAACACACACATACCCCGCATTAACGTACGCAATGGGACCAGAGCATGTGTGTAACACAGGCACACCCCGCATTAACGTACGCAATGGGACCGAGCATGTATGTAAAGGGAAAATGTACTTAAAGTGAAGCACTACCTTTTTCCCCTTATCATGCTTGTACTGTACTGCAATCGTCATATACGTGCATAACCGATTAAATAACGCATTTGTAACAGGCTCTACAGTCTCCCCGCGTGCGCACAGCTTCGGTAGCGTAGGGAGGCTGGTATTGCTCTTCAGGACGTGCTGACAGGCGCATGCGTGAGCTGCCATTTGCCTATTGAGCGAGATGTACTTACTCGCGAGTGTATTAAGTGAGTGTATTTAAACCGGGGTATGCCTTTATATATATATGAATATATATATAATATATATATATCTATCTATATATATATATATGAATAATATATATAAATATATATATATATATATATATACTATATATATATATAAATAATACTGATTAAGTTATGGTAGTAAAAAAAGTGACAAAAACCCTCCACAGGAAAGCAAATATGCAAATATAGCTGTATGCTCATCTGCATGTCTTAGGCAGGTCTGCAACCCCCCTTTCCCCATTATCACCCAGCATACAGCACTTCCACTGCAGCAAGGGATTCTGGGAAATGACATGCAACATGAGCACACAGTGTCACTTTTTTGCCTCAATAATCCCGAATCCCTTGCTGAGGGAAGTGCTGTATGCTGGGTGATAATGGGGAAAGGCGGGGTTGCAGACCTCCTAAGACATGCAGATGAGCATACAGCTATATTTGCATATTTGCTTTCCTGTGGGGGTTTTTTTGTCAC